>JAMQGT020008015.1:0-82023 GCA_024447675.2 Pterophyllum scalare
GTATTGCTTTCACACTTTAGATTCTCCCTATCTTGCCAGGTTAAAATTGTTCCGCTTGTCATTTGGCTATGTGATGTCAAAGAATTTGTATGTAAAACTAAGCAAAACCACACCAATGAAAAGCTATTGGTCCCCTGCAAGAAAACAACGGGTTAAAATCACCTTATCTGAGGTTGCATCTTCTCTGTGTTAAGAACCTTTTTTTCTGTTTAAACAAACAACAAGCAAAGTTGCCCGTTAAGACTGAAATATCACAGTTGCCATTCTCCACTCTCATTAATATTCCTAAACAATTTAGCAACGTTGATTGTCACGCCTGTCCTGTTCGCAGTTAAACAGTATTCATGTTCAATTTACATGGTCCATCAGTAATGTAAAATTATCATAACTATCTGAGTAACAACAATCAGGTGATGTAATGCAAGCCAATATTACTTCCTCTTTGTAAGAAAACAAAGCAAACATGTCAGGGCAGCACGGTGCTTCTGTGTACTTTTTCCTCCTACAAGCTGTGCTTGTTAAGTTAACTAGTAATTTCAAATTGACTGCATGTGTGGATGTTAAAGTGTGTGTGACTGTACAGGGTGGACCGGTGACCTCTTCGAGTTGTGCCCTACTTTTTGCCCTTTTTGCAAGCATCCAGTGCAAACTTTTCTTTTCTTGTTTGACAAAATTGCATAAAAAGGTGCTGAAAAATGCACACAATAGTTTGTTAGTGTGGAAATGGCCAAACTTAAACATTAATTCATGACTATTGTGCACTTGTATATCTTTAAATTTGAGCAAAGAGCACAGGGGTATCACAAGGTTATTATGAAGGCACCACTTAGAGATCTTTCACTGTCCCAGGTCTCCAATACTGCCAACAGGCTCTACAAAGACCGACTGCATCCCAAAGCAAAATATAATGTTGTAGCATGTTCCGTCTGACATCTGCTGTTCTATCCGTACTCCCGTTTTTTCCATTAACTTTTAATTACCATACCTGCTAAAGGGGATCCATTTAATTATCAATTTCTTATTTCATATGAAACCCTTGAACAATAGCCCATCCCCTTTCATCATTACTTGTCAGAAATACAGCATGCACTGTGAATAGTTAGCGAAGATTTGATCGGAGAGTGCTCTCTGAACAACAGTGACAAATTTATTTGATAACTTAAACTGTTTTGCCTCTGTCACCCCAGATAAACATTTCAAAAGCAAATTCAAACACATAAATGTTGCATTTATGCCCAAGTTGATAAATAATACTTTATGTAATTTGCAATGAACCACAAAAAAAAGCTTAAATGAAAATAATGTACCATATATCCGAATTGTAAAAAGGGAGGCATAGCTAAACTGCACGAAATCCTTTACAAGGTCAGTGAGTTTATATTCAGATTTTCAGTGAATGAAATGCCTGACATATTTCAGCTGTTTCAGACGAGTCACTGTACAGTAAAGGAAAAAAGTCAATGAGAAGGCTCCAGACCTCGTGTCATGGTTTACTAGTCAAAAGCAGAATGGCATTTCAGATGTGAAGTGTATCAGTTGCTTTTCTGGACTCATACTGTTGTACCTTAGGAACCATTACGATAAACAACAGAGTCACAGCAGAATGACAAGCCTTCACTGGAGCAGATAACAAAATATAACTTAATTTGATAAGCTGACCACATATGGTGAATCTAAATGCTAAGTTTCCCTTTCATGCCAGTTATTGAGTGAAATAATAGCAATCCCAAAACTATAATTTCAACAGCTTTGAGTTTCTTAAGGTCAGTGATGCACCTCACGCTTTGCAGACCCTGGTGTTGCTAGATGTGAAGTGCACCTAAAGTTACTCCACCTGATATTTGTTGAGATATTTCCGACAAAAGAACACACTGACAACTACTGATGTAATCAGTAGTACTGGCTTTAGCTATGCGTTATCCATTTCAAGTGAAACAGGCCACATCTTCCAATACCTGCATTATAATTTGCAGGTTTAGGAGCCCAAAGACGGGACTCTGAGGCAGGCAGATGTAACAATGAACAAAGGAAACACAGGACTAAAAATATTTTCTCTCTCTCTCTCTCTCTCTCTCTCTCTCTCACACACACACACACACACACACACACACACACTGAGAGCTAATCAGGGAAAGTGAACACAGCTGGGGGAAACCTGGGTAGAAATGAACAAACTCTAGATAACGAGACAAGGGGGAAGGAAGATTAAATGCAAAACACAGTACAGAGTAAATACGCACATACACACAGCAACTTGACACTAAGGGAAGCCAGGGAAAATAAACCAAGGCACAAGGAAAGAGCTATAAACAAATTAAAAGAAACTAGATCTCAAAGAAATAATAACTAAGATCAGAGATGCTAATTAGGATTACATAAAACAAGAAAATCCTGAACTGAAGAATATAAACTAAGAATTCAAAATCCCGAGGACCATGACAACCCTCCTGACTCCTCATATTTTTCATACATGGTGTTGTGTTTCTTTTCTTTTTATTTTCTTTTTACATTTTTTTTTATTGATCATTTGATGAATGGTAGTCAGTGAATAAAAATAAAAATAATCTTCTGGTTCTTTGCTTCTTTAACACAGCAGCTTTTAAAGTAGCAATACGTTACATTAAAGCCAGATTATGAGAAGCTTCTCCTTTTTCACTAAGTGTACAGCCGTGCATTGCACAGAAGAACAAAAGTTTTACTTTCCAGTGAATGACCACATTTGCTCTAGACTAAGATAAAAACCACAGTGAAGTAAAGCAGTTTGTTTCAGGTTTTTGTGTCGTAATGTGATGAAATGAGGAGCACGAAGAAGAGACTTCAGTGCAAATTTAGTCCTGCCCGAGGACCCACTTGTGCACATCTGAACAACATGTGCCAAGTATTACAAACATGCCTGCTAATTCAGTCCTTTCCTCACTGCAGGCAGCAGCATGCAGCTTTGCACTTGATTTTCCAACACAGACAGAGTACAGCTGCTAAAGAGAGAGCTGGCAGCATGTAGAGCCTCTTCATTCCTGCTCCAGTGCTCCACACACCCTATATCCCTTTGTCACCTTCCCAAGACAAGTTGTAGCGCTAGAGCGATGTCTGCCACTGTAATTATTAAAAATAGTTAATATATGCATTTCACAAACTAGATTATTCTTGGAATACCTAGGCATAAGTAGATTTCTCTGTCACCACCCACATTGTGATTTAAGCATATGCTACCGGGATAAGCCTTCTCATTAGTTCTTGTAGCCAATCTCCAGATGTTTAAGACTACCGCTTCTACTAAGAGACTTAATCTGTTTTTTTTATTAATAAAAACATCAGAAAACATGAGAAGAAAATGATGCTAAATACTGTACATTGCAGGCCAAAACTGAAGCCGAGTCTTATCTGTTGAGCCTATTTTCCACTCCTGATGGTACCCTTATCCCCTTAAGGTGATGTTCTCTAGTTGTGACAAGGTAGTGTTATTGTTGGAGGTGATGCACCTCACCAAGGTTAAGTCAGATCTTATCAGGGCACCAGTGTGAGAGGGATGCTGTTTTGCAGGCAGTTCTAGTGGAGCGAAGAGGGTAAGCAAAGGTTGGTGATAATGTAGTGATGAGCCATACTCCAACTCGCTGACTCCCTGGATTTTTTTTCTTACAAATACTGTATATCAAGTCACTGTGTACAATGTTAAAGTAGGTCAGGGTGGCTGCTACATTGTTCAGTGGAGTATGACACTACAAATGTCAGGGTTAAAGGTTTCATTCGTAGTGTTTGCAGCACTGAGACTCAAAGGCAATTTGGATTAAAGCACCCAAAAATGTTTTTCTCAATTCAGTTCAATCCAATTCACTTTTACTTATATAGCACCAAATCACAACATCACTTGCCTCAGGGTGTTTTATAATGTAAGGTAAAGACCCTACTCCGGATTTTTAATGCAATTTTCAGAATTTGGGGCATACCTTCCCCGCTTTACTTTGCCTGCTTTGTAGGAGATAAATGCATAATATAAGCACTAACACGCCCAATAATGTATCCAAACTCCAACGCTGGTCTCAAATGCCTACAGATCCAGTTTGAATCCAGCCACAAACATGTGATGTGTGTCACACCCCAGCTCAGTATTCTGCAATAGGGGGTTCTGTGATGGAGTGGCTATTACTATCAGTAAAAACCTGACAAAACTTTCTAGAACTTTTAATCTGTGAAATTATTTCCTGCAACTAGGCATGACAGAAGTGTGGTTGTGTGCATTTTGTGTTTACTTGTATTTTTGCAAATGCTTATGTCTGTGTTTGTGACTGTGAAAGAGAGAGTGATACAAACATATAACCTCTAGAGTATAACAGCATTTTCAGAATCCAGGACCAATACAGCATCCGACCACAGTAGGCGCGCAATGCACATTTATACTTGTTCTGCTTGCTTGTATGAAATGATTTCAAACAAGCCCACCCGAAACTGTTTAAACCAGGCTACACTCTATAAATCTTGTGAACTGCTATTATGACAAGCCAGCCTTGCCTTTACACAGATATCATCTTCTGTGGCCTTTTATTTGTATTTTTTTTCTGAGGGATGTTCACACCTTCGCCCACCTGAATGTCCTGTCAGGCTGCTGCTATAGATATCCACACAGAGCACAGTGAGGGGGAGAAAGCAGAGAAAGTAAGAAGAAGCAAATGAGGTGGCGATGTAGCGGAGAAGGAAGGAGAAAGAGCTTACACAGAGTGAAACAGTGAAAACACCAAATGGGGAACAATAATTCATCTGGTAGTGAGTTTATCGAGAGTGAGAGAATGTGCGAGAAGTGAAAAAGAGGGAATGATGATAGGGGAAGAGCAAGAGAATGAGCTCTCTACCTGTCAGCGCATCAAAGCCTTGTCGTGTCATATACTCACTCGCTCCCACACCCACTCACCTCAGTGCCTCAACTTAATGAGCCAAGAGCCTCTCAGTGGCTCCTGTATACAGCAGCACCCTCACACAGCCTGTGTTATAGACAATTTATCGCCCTGTACAGCACCATTTCTATTTCTATTCTCTGTTATCACGACCTGCACTCTTCATACTGTCATGTTACCTACTCACTGACTTTCACCATAGGCAAAAGCAAACTCTTTACTTATACCATAGCATAGGCCATTTGATAGGTGTCGTCCATCCATTGCTTCTTACCCAACTGAGGACAAAAATATGAGTTTCCATGGGCCTATAGGACCTCATATCCAAACCAGATCAATACACAAATACACTATTTTCTGAAAGCAATTTTAGTTGCACAGGTTGTCCAACAACATGGGTAGGATGGTACATCAGTATGTGCCATTGCCAGAAGGTTTCCTGTGTCTCCCAGCAAAGTCTCAAGAGCATGGAGAGGATTCCAGGAGGCAGGCAGTTACTCTAGAAAAGCTGGACAGGGCCTTTGAAGGTCCTTAACCCATAAGAAGGAAGGGTCTGGAGAAGCTACGGAGAATGTTTTTAACGTCAGTCAGAATGACCGGTTTGGTGGTGGGTCAGTGATGGTCTGGGCAGGCATATCTATGGAAGGATGCACAGACCTCTCCAAGGTAACTAGTGACACCCTGACTGCCATTAGGTATGTATCCCACAATCGCACTCTAAAGCAAGTACGAGTTATATGACGTTTGAGAAAACAAGCACTGAAAAGATGAATAGTTGTAATCATATTTAATACTGATGTCAACAATACCAATTATAATAATACTTTACCATCAGGTAATGCAGTGCCCATAAGTATCTGATTGAAAGTCCCAAAAAGTAGGTGGCAGCGTTTGATGGCAGCAATGGAAGAAAGAACAAGAACATGCAGAAACTAGTTTGCTAGAAACTCCCAGTGTGTTGTTATGCTGAGCAAAATCACAGTGGAGGAGACGGCAGACAAAAGCAAAGCACTTTGCCAGCACTTGAAGAAAGTGCAGTGGCAACTGTGGGAGTTTGTTGGATTCTGATAAAATTCTGGAGTGTTGGGTGACAATCCAGTGTGCAAGACAAGCTGATTAACAGTAAGTGCAAATGGGGTCAGTGCCCAACCTTCACCTCCAATGTACTGCAGATTATTTCACAGTAGAAATACTAAGAAGCTGGCAGGTACATTTAAAAAAAGGGAAGAAATACACAATAACCAAAGTTAAAGATAAATTTGACTGATTACATTATCTTTCCTAGGTGTGCCCTGATGTGAATTCTTTTGGTGATCATCAAAGTGTAATATCTCTTTGATATTTTTCCTGAAACTCTGTTCTTTGAAGTTCTTGAGTTTATCAGGCTATCAACACAGCAAGGCACTGGAGCCAAACTCCTAGGGAAGGGCTGGACACTCTTCTTTTCCTTACTTGCTCCAGGTGGATGATTCGCCAGTGGTGTGTACTCACACGTTCATGCCACTGTGATCTGACTTTGGAAAAGCCATGTTTTTATCTACTGGAAATATCTCATTGGCTTGTAGTTGTTAGTCATTTTGAAACAAATCTTTAGTGTGTGCACTTAATTCCCACACTGTTTTCATATTCCAGTGATCTTAAAATGAAAATACTTGCAATATTACTTGCACTATTACTTGAGAAACCATGTTTATCTTTAGGGACACTGAAAATATTATACATACTCTATCTCCTACATCTTGGTTATTGCAGTGCTCTTTTACAAGTCTGCATCATACAGGCTGACAAAACTAAAACTAGGAAATTTAGACATTTCACTTCCCTCCATCCTTATATTTTACAATATTTATATGTATAATAAATCCATTGATTACTCTTAAAGCACTTCATGGGCAAGCCCCCAATGACACTGGAGAGCTCCTACATTTTTATGAGCCCTCACTCACCCTAAGATCCCCCAGGGTGGGGCCTCTAGACTGCCCCTGTTGCCAGACTAAAGTCAAGAGGTGGCTACTTTTGCTGTCAGGGCTCCAAGGCTCCGGAAATACCTATCAGGAGATCAAACTTGAGTCTCTTTCAGCTTATAAATGTTTTACTAAAATATTTAATTTTTTCTTTTTTGCATACTGACTTTAGCAAATTACCTACTGGCCTCTGTTCTCTTTTTTTGTAATGAGTTTTTTTTTTTTAATTAGTTTGTCTCATTTTCCTTGATTTTATTTTGTAGTTTGGAAACACCTAATTCTTTTCTTTATATTTACTATTTTCTTGAAAAATAGCCTACTGAAGCCAAGTTCAGTTAATTCAAATAAAAAAATATGAATTGAGACTCATCTAATGCAGCACTCCCTCACACTCCTTTTTTTGCCAAATAGCCCTTACAAAGCCCGCGACATATTCTGAGCCTTCGTCCTCTGAAAAAAAACAATGATAGTTCCACTAAGTGCAAGCATGTTAAGTGCTGCACAAGTCTTTTTTTATTGCTATTGTAATATTACAAGGTATTATTACAGCTACTTAAAGAGCATCTTGCTGTTAATGCAAAAATTATCAACTTTTTATGAATATATTTAGTGCCTTTGAAGTTGAAGACACTTTTTTTTTATCTTGAAAGGATTTGAGGGTTCTATTAAGGAGACTTTCAGCACTGTGGGTTGTAGAAGATCTCTTGCAAATATTATGGGAACTGCATGGATGACAAATTCATAAAAGGAGTTGACTGTAGTAAGTGTTACTCAGTCATTTAAAGGGTCACTTTAAATGGTGATGAAAAGTGAGCTGACGTTTGAACTGTACATGAAAAGCCAGAGTCAGAGTGGGTTTGAAGGAAGTGTTGATTGTATAGCGCCTACATGGTGCTTAAGTGTTGCCTCTGGCGTGAATTGAGAGTTAGAGCCATTCTTCTCCTCTTAAATGTCACAGTATTCATGCCATCCTTTATTCAGTTAAATTCAGTTAAATTCAGTTTTATTTATATAGCAGCCATTCACAACAGCAGGCATCGTACGGGACAATACATGGTAGGGTACAGACTTTACAGTGCAACAGACAGAAATCCAACTATTCCATTTGAGAAAGCACTTTGTTAAAGTGAGGAAGGAAAACTCACTTTTAACGAGAAGAAACCTCTGGTACACCCAGACTTATCGAGGGCCTCAGCTGGCTGGGGTCTACTCACTGTGCTAAATATATGTAGGTCTAAGGTCTTTTAACTGGTGGAACTATGATTGCCATGGTAACAAAGAATCTCTCCCCAAAAGTCATATCTGCATTTCTGTTTTTATCTCTGAGCACGAGCATAATAGGAATTGCCTCACTGTGTAACCTGCCCCAACATACAGTGATTATGTTCTCATCATCATGGTCACGCCACTTAGAGAAATACTCTGATTGTTATGCAGTGGTTGGGTTTATATGTGATGGGAAAGAGGAGGAGTACAGAGCAAGGATGATTTTTGCAGAATGTTCTGGGAGAAATCGTCTGCTTGTGAAATTGAATAAGTCCACAGAGATGGGCTGGACTTAAGACAGAGGAGGACAGCCACACAGCTTGTGTCTGATGCTGATGCTGATGTGGAGGATTACAAGTACCTGGGTGTCAACATCAACAACGGACTGAACTGGATGACCATCACAGAGGCTGTATACGAGAACGGAAAGAGCAGGTTCTTTTTTCTTAAGGTTCTTCAGTGTGTGCAGCAAAATGCTGGAGATTTTGAGACTGAGGAGGACTATCCTGGCCACCTCCTGCACCACTTACTGGACAGGCAGCAGAGCACCTTCTCTAACACACTGATTCAGCTCAGCTGCCACATGGACAGAGACAGGAAATCTTTCATAGCACATACAGTAGGTCTCTACAATGGGAAGCATCTGTCTGGCAGAATATCGCTTGTACTATCATGTTAACAGTTTATTTAATCAAACCTACACTTGGCGCACACTAAGACACTTTACTGAACTGCATTGTCATTGTGTTACTACATTTAGTAGGCATTTAAAATCTCAATTCTGCTTTGTGGAATTTAAAATATTTTATTTTTTGTATTTTAGACTAGCTTTCAAAATATTAAGCTATTTGTTTTGACATATAGCATTGTGTTTTCTTCAGTTACATACTATTCTACTTTTTTAAGCTATTTTTTTATATATTTGCTGTGTTATACTATATATTTGTAATATCTTATCCTTTTTTTTCTTTTTTGCCAGTAAATCTTTTATTTGATATCTTTGATGTCATTTTGGCACAAAGTCCCATTTTTTGTGACTCTTAAAAGAAAATTCATCAGTATCCTTTATGATAACCAGCTTTTTTTTGTATTATTTTTTTTGTATTTTTGTATTACACCGAAATCAATACAAAGTTGTGATTGGAAGTACAATTTATTTTCCTAATTTTCTGTAGGGCTTCAACACTTATTTGACTATTATAGAATGCCATCAAATCTGAAAATCATATGATTAGAGGCATTAATATGTAAAGCTAGTGTTCTGATAGCACATGCACAGTAGGGAGAAATTGTTGAAACACTAGCCTAGCAGTTAGTCTGCTAGATAATAAACCTCAGGTTGAATGAGTAAGGAGCTAGAGAGGATTATGTAGTTATGCAGGTTGTCTTTGTCCTTGTGTTGGCTCATGCAATACAGAAAATCCAGTATAAAAATGACTTGTAAAAAAGAAGAACTAAGAGTGGACTACAGCAGTAAGAGGGAGCTTCAGGGTAAACCATACTCATTGCCGCAGTCTATTCTGTCCCCAGAATACTCCCGTTTACGTCACCTGTGTTGCACCAACCTAAAAAATATGCTTATCAGTACTGCATTAATGATGGATCTTCCATGAAAACTGTTTAAACCTGCTGTATATGTTCAGTTTCAAAATCCATCTGCAGCCACTGTCTGGTTCCTCGTTTCTCTATAACATTCAAAAAAGTTTCTATTCAAAAAAGAAGCAGTTTTATTTCTCACTGTGTGGTGTAAAGATTACCTTATTCCTAATAATCCTAATCCTGATAATCCTAATCCTAATAATCCTACAGATACATCTGTCAATGTCTAAAATTGACTTTCTTGCATTCCTTTGAAATTTTAGGTGACACTGATGCAGTATTAAATCTTAATGTTGGAAAGAAACAATTCAATTTAAAAACAATTCCCCCCTGTGATAAGTATTATACAGAAAGGCAGGGAAATAACTAACTAATATCTACATAAAATGTGCTTAGTTATGTCATTTTGTTAAAACATCAGTGCAGAAAGTGTATACACACACACACACACACACACACACACACACATATATATATATATATATAATTGAGAAGGCTCACCTTTAGTTACTGCAGGTGACTAATTAAGTGCCATCCAGACAGCTGTGAGGTACATATGCCATTTGGGGAACATTTTATCCAAAGCACCATACAGCAAGCAGAGTACCACTTTAGCATGGTGATTGTTATGGCCTTAGCAGGCCTACTGTGTGGGGTGTGTTTTGCTCTCTCTCCCTCTCTCGCCTTACAGGTGGCACCCTTTGCAGCTGACTCCACTCAGCAGTTAGGCCAGGGAGCACTTAAGCTGGGGGAGAGGGGCACCCTGATGCCAGAGTACTATTGTTCTTAGCAGTGTGTGGCCTCTGTGTTCATGGCCAAATTCTCCTTATTGATGAAAAATGGTATGTTAGTTTCAGATGTTTGATTTACCCCCTTTTTGACTCGGTGCTCAGTTTTCTTGAAGTGTTTCTTTTTTTTAATCTTTTGGTAGATGCTTAGCTATTTCTTTCATTTCAGTTAATTAAAACCCTGAATTTTGTTTGTGATTCTGACACCTTATCCACCTTGAGAGAAGAGAGAGAGAGAGAGAGAGAGAGAGAGAGAGAGCAATTCCCTTCGTAGTTAAATTAAGTTTAAAATATGTCACAAATGCCCATAATTATCAGGTCAAGTTCAGGTTTTGTCTGTAAGCATCTTTAGAATTCCATCTGTTACACTTTATTTTATGCCTTTTAATTTTTTCAGACTTTTTATTGTGTTAAAAAAAAAAGACAGGCCAATACAAACACAATTAATGTGCACAGGAACATCTTGTGCAAAAAGAGGTATTGATAAAAACTAAACACATCATTTATCAGTTTTAATTTTAAAAATGTTATAACATTCCTGGGCCTATTGTCTGTCTGTCTGTCTGTCTGTCTGTCTAATGCAATTAGACTAACATAATTGCAAACTGACTCTGCTTTGCCAAAGTAAATTCCATTGTAGTGAATTACCTCTATCCCTAATCTAAGTCAAAGCTCTTCCCTCGTATCTTGTAGATTAAGTAACAATCCTGAAATCACCAATCAATGAATGGCCTTGTCTGACTTTTCTTCAAGTCAGTGGCTCTTGACTGTGGGTGCTCAGTGCAAGGTGACAGAGCACTATCTCTCCTTTAATTAAACCACTCATCCAGTCACTGTGATTGGCGTCTATTTCCTACACACAGGCGAACATACTGAGGAAGAGAAGAAAGGAGTTATGGAGAAGTGAGGCCAGCTAAGCAGTGCTAAGTGTGGAGAAGGAAAAGTGTGATTGAGGAATGGACGTAGAAGAGGGAAAAAAAAAGAGGGAAAGAAATAGGAGGAGCAGAGAGGCGCTGTGAGAAAATCAAAGACAAGGTGCAGGCTCTCTTGTTTTTGAGGGTGGACCACTTCTTTTATCTTTATTTAGACAGGAGGAAAGCTAACAGTAACACAGAAAAGACGGGGGAAGAGAGAGAGAGAGAATCATTTTAGGAGTATGCAGGGAGACTCACTTGTCCCCCACAATGCCATTTATCAAGTGTCCAAAACTGTTTCAGCCTTCCTCAGATGTATAGTGACAGAAAACTGTTATTTAGTTTGGTCACCTGAGAGCAAATATCAGTTTCACTGAACTAATTTAATTTTATTGTGAGCTCAAAGCATTTTCACAATTCTGCTCCTTTTACTCTTTACTGAGATTAACAGAGAAACATTTATATTAAAAACCAAATAGAATCCAGCTATAGTCTTTTCGTGGCTGATGATGGAGCCCTTAAAAAGCCACTGTAGCTGAGGCACACTGGTGTCACTGGTGTCTATTAATACTTTGTAGTAGCTGATTTTTTAATTGTTATTATTATTACTGTGGTTCTCTCTGACTCATCCACCTCAAAGGCATGGCAAGGTTACAACAGACAATAAGCCAGGAGAATATTGCCTTAACTGTTTTAATAATTGGTGTCACAAATATAAATTGAATGTGGAAATATTGCAAATTATCTTTTAGTATGTGACCTCAACAGATATCTGCATTTGCAAAATTTGCTTTTATTGTTATTATTTCACTTGTAATTTGCTTTTTCTTATTCCAATGTACACTTCTTTACTGGAGTAAAGAGTAGGAGAAACACAGGAGAACAAAGCAAATTGAGTCACTGAGACATGAATATTCAAATACATGCAGTATATTTGGGTTATCAACAGCTCACTTCCAAACGCCTCCCCTTGTTGACTTTCGGCTCTCACAGTGTCTGGTGCCCCCTTAATTGTGCAAGCAAATATTATCAAAGGAATGTCCAGTTATCTAAAGTAAAAGCAAAGACCAGAAAAATGGCAGAATTTGGGATTTTTCTTTTTTCTTTTTTTTAATTTGGGGGTCATTTTTCAGAGAATATGAATCATAACGCGACAACTTTTCTTTCACTCATGGTTAGAGGTTGGGTGATGCTATTTACTAACAAATAATCGCATTTGACCTTTTTAGATCATAATGACAACAGAAACTACTCAAATGACAGTGATCAAACGTTTACATGCCCTGGAATTTTTGACATGATAACAGACACACAAGTTGACACTCATACACAGGTTTAAATGCCTGCTAAAGGTAACCATCCTAACATGTGATCTGTGTGCTTGCAATTAGTGTGTGTGTGTGTGTGTGTGTGTGCGTGCCATGGGGAAGGCAAAAAAATTAACAACTGATCTGCAGGTGAAGATAGTTGAACTTTATAAAACAGGAAAAGTAAAGTATATAAAAAAATATCCAAGGAACCGAGAATGCCAATCAGCAGTGTTCAAACTCTAATTAAGAAGTGGAAAACCAAGTCATGATCAGGCAGCCCAACAAAATTTTCAACCACAACTGACAGGAAAATTGTTCAGGATGCAAAGAAAAACCCACAAATATTTTCAGCTGAAAAATGTGATGTGGCTGTTTCAAGATGCACAATAAGAAGGCAGAAAAATGGACTGCATGGTTGAGTTGACAGAAGAAAGCTGTTACTGCAGCAATGCCACAAAGCAGCCCGCTTACAATATGCCAAACAGCATTGAGACAAGCCCCAAAACTTCCAGAAACAAAGTCATGTGGAGTGATGAGATCAAAATTGAATACTGGAGTGAAAATTTGCACTCATGATCCCAGAAGCTGCACACTGGATGCACTTGGATGTTCCAACATGGCAATGATCCAAAACACAAAGCCAAGTCAACATGTCATTGGCAAAAGCAGGAGAAAGTTAAGGTTCTGGAGCAGCCATCTCAGTCTCCTGACCTCAGTATCATTGAGCCACTTTGGGAAGCTCACAAACCTGCAGTTCATGCAAGACAGCCTGAGAGTTTGCAGGAACTGGAGGCATTTAGCCAAGAAGAATGGGCAGCTTTACCATCTGAGCAAATAAAGTGCCTTATCCACAACTATCACAAAATACTTCACGCTTTCATTTATGTTAAAGGAGGCAATACACACTGCTAAGAGCTAGGGTATGTAAGCTTTTGATTAGGGCCATTTGAGTAGTTTCTGTTGTTATTATGATCTAAAAAGGTCAAACACAATTGTGTGATAGTAAATGGCTTCACCCAACCATTAACCATGTAAGATCATGTAAGTTCAAAATGACCATTACTGTGCTTTGCTTCAGCAATTGGTCACTTTAAACATCTACTTTAAATATTTTGAATAGAAAGTAAAATTTAAACAAGTGGCTGTGGGTAAAGTGCATCCATCAGGCTGAGGAACTGACATACCAAACAGTATGTCAGTTCACACTTCACAGTATGTGATTTCTTGTGGCATCCAGCAACAAACACGGGGTGCATAAAGAGGATCCAGGTGCAAATTATATTTGATATTAAATGGTCCAGACAGTCCTGAAAAAAACACTCCATCTTCAGGTGAAATAATACTATTTAATTATTCTTCAAGCACAGAGGGAAACACCAACGCACACCAACTCTAGTCAACACATCATGGTCTGACAAACACATAATCAGTCTGTATTATATACCAGCTGTAGGTGGCATTTTACACAACACATGTTGCCTAGTACATAACTCATGAAGGACACTAAAATAAAAGTGTGGGCCCCAAGCACACCAACAAAGTGTGAATATGCAATAAGATAAAGTGACAATAAGTATTTTACATTCAGTGATATTATATCAGACCCTGAAAAATACTAATTAACAATAATGGTCCATAAACCAAAAAATAATAATAATCCATGAGCAGATGTGTAAGAAATCAACTTTACATTCTATCTGTGAACTCAGTTAATGTGTGGATCAAGTGCAGATTAACAAATCCGCATGAAAATTAGCTTAGTGATTATTTACAGAATACCCAAATAATTAAGGAAAGAGCTCAAGTCTATTGCAATTCAAAAACTGACATTTGTAATGAATTAATAAACATACACATTGTTGCCAGATCAGAGAACTTCATTATTATAATTATTAATTAATTAACCTGCAGTAAGTGACAGTAAAATATGAAAGTATGCATGCACAACCCTGACAGATGTGCATAATATAAATGAGGAAATATAATAGTTTTCACACTAGCTTCTAACTATTAGGGATAATGTGAGCTCATAGGAAACCAAAGGATATTAGAGAACTTCACTGTTCACTTGTGGAGGTTTAGAGGCCGGTTTCCGTTCATATAGGACACTTCAAGATATTCACAAACAATTCTACCTCTGGACCAGTACCAGCACTGACACTGGCACTGTGGAAGAGAGGTGAGAAACAGGGACACAGCAGAATGCAGGGAAGCATGGGGACAACCTGGAGTTGCAGTGGGGGCTTCGTGAGACTTAAGCAGAATTCATGGCATTGTGTTTGTGTCTATTTGCGTATGTATTTGGATTTGCAGAGTGAAGGATTTTGGATATACCACATATGCAAATATGCTTGCTTTTGGTCCTCTAAAAAAAACAACAGTGCATAGCCAGACAGTGGAAACGATAATTGTAGGAAGACTGCTGGTGCAGTTGAAAGTGGGCTTGATCAGCGAGGACACAGTGGAGAGAGCTAATATGAGAGAAGTTCTTTGTCTGTTATGACTTCTGTGTTCTATGCTGCAGACTAAAGGGCAACAACACAAATGAGAGAAGCCCACATACCAGTTGTTCCACTTGTCCCCTGGTGACAGTACACAGCTGCAACATGTAGCTATGTACTTCTACCTGCCTGACTGAAGAACTGCTGGATCACCGCAAGGAGAAATACATCACATCTTTTGACCTTTGTAGACTGGAAAATGGTTCTCAGAATAAATCTTAGGTGACCATAAAATGCATTCAAGCAGGATGAATTTCCAAATTTGTCAGGGCTTTACATATCTGTCCATTTTAGTCCTTTTTTATATTATATTTGCCTTGTGTAGTTGTACTAATAGATGCAAAGATTTAATTTTTTTAAGAAATACTTGACAGACTGTGATGTATAAAATGACTAATTAACATGCACATAAGAAGAGGCCAATATTTATGTTTTCAATGCTTTCTTACTCTCTGTCATCTAAGAAACTGAGAATGTCAAAACATCTTCACTGTAATATTAGTTGTGAATATGTAGTTAGGGGACACCAAAAAGGTCAAGAATAAGCTCTTAGCATCAAACAAACTGGTACTTATCAGCTGCCAACAAGTAGACTCATGGTCCTTGAAGGTTTGTTCCCCCAACTCTGCTGAAAGCTGAAAAATAATATATATATATATATATATATATATATATATATATATATATATATATATATATATATATATATAAAATCCATTGGTGCCAGCAGGTGAGAGTGTGTCAGCACCAATACAGAAAACAGCATGATAGGAAAGATGGTCTGATAGAATACAGCAATGTATTGAACACAAAACCTGTGTTTTCAAGTGTCCATCAACAGCCATTTCTTTGCCACTTGAGGCTAAGTGCCTCCTTCAAGGAGCAACTCCATGCATTAGGGCAAGAAGTGAGCAACCGAGCTCCAGTGGGCTAAATTTCAGCTTGTCCCTGTGAGAGCATCTGTGGCACTGAGGAAAGCGGCCGGGCCACTTCAAAGATTTGATTAACTAAAACCTGGAGCTGAAGCTGATTGATTAAATGCCTTCACTGGATTTTTATTTATGTGTGTATGTGTGGGTGGGTGGGGGTGGGGGTGGGTCAGCAAGGAGCCAGCAACAAAGGTTTGAAGTAAATTCAAGTGAAAATAATTTATATATATTAAAAGGAAAAAAAAAGATTTTACACTGACTTCAATGTAATGCATGTCTTCAATCACAATATTTCCTTGCTGTTTTCGTTGCAGTTTTGCTTTTGTTTTTTGTTTTATTGTTTTTTTGTTTGTTTGTTTGTTTTGTTTTTTACATATTTCTAGAGGGGAAAAATCATCATGTGGTGATATCTTATTTTAAACAGTTTTGTGTGTTTTAGAAGTATTGTCTTTACATAATAATAGCACCAAGGGGAAAAAAGTGTACTGAAACATAGTTTATCCACAATCATGCTTAAATAAATAGATAAAAATTGATTATTTGTGTTTGCAGTGTAATATTTGATATACAAAGGAACTTCACGTTAAGCCTGATATCAAGATATGATGCTTTATCTTTAAGATACCCCTGCTGCACCAAATGGGGGGGTTGCCATGACACAGTGCGCTGCATGCATTGGTCTGTTTCATGCTACCCTACCTTCCTTCTTATCCCGGGTAAAGGAAGGCTGACGATGCTACTGGATGAAACCTTTAGTGAGGCGGGGGGAAACTGTATGACTTCATCACAGCGAGTGGAGCGCTGCAAAAATTTGCGTTCCAAAACAAATTACGCTTTACGCCTAAAATCCCGTTATTATTTTTTTTTGTTTGCTTGTTTTTGTTTCGTTTTGTTTTTTCTACTGTTCAACGAACATCCTGGAAACAGTACATTGTATTGCTGAAGTCTCTTCAGTTAAAATAACTTCTCCTCAAATTAGTTCAATGTATAAATATATATTTGTTTATTTTTCAGAGCGGTTTGTATGTATAGTCGCTACTGAGTAAAATGCTAATTAAATAAATACATAAACCAAAGACAATAATGAGGTGAGAATGTTAAAGTAGCGCTATAAAAGAAAGGGGGAATGAAAGGAGGGTGAGAGAAGATAGAGAGAGCCTTCAGTTGAGGGGTGGCTGGAGAGGGAGGGCCGGACGCATGACATCATTCCCTCAGCTTCTCTGCACGGACAGAGCTCTGGTTTCTCCAAGTGCGCACGGCGGCTGCTGCTGAGGGAACGACTCCTCCTGCCGTACCCAGGCGCGTCCTGAGCATCCGGCGCTCTTGGGGTGGATTTAAAAAAACACTACTTAACCCGGCAGGGGAACCCGCGTACGGTTCCTCACTGGACCTGCCGCGGGGACGCACAGATTTAACACAAACCCGGGGATTATTGCTTGTCTTAAACATGAAGATGTGATGGGTTTATAAGCTGAGAGAGCGAGAGAGAGACAGAAAGAAGAAGCTGGAACTCCGACGCTGGCAGAAGGTAGGCAGACTTCTCAATTTCTTTTCCCGAACAGCGTCAAGCTACTTTTCTGCCACTAGAGCTTGGTTTTTATGTCACGGTTTTATCTTTGTGGAAAAGCCAGAAAAACATCAGGCATGAGCTCAGTTGGTCTCGAAGCGCACAAACCTGTTCTGTCGTCTTAACACCTGCACAGAGACTGAGGCAAGTCCCCAAAGAAAAGCATCATTTGCGAATACTGCAAGCAAGCACGTTCAAGCTGAAGCGGGGCTTTGCGATGGAGCGAGATGCTCGATAGTCCCGGACTCAGCGGGAGATTCGACTCTGCCATCGCAAAGCTGCTGCTGGTGGCAGAGCATCTCTGCCGCTTGATCACCGGAGATACATTCCGAACGACTGTTGCAACAGGCACTGCTTCGCTTTCAGTTATCCCACTGAGTTAATTACAATTTTGCTCTCCCAAATTAAAGAAACCTGGGTGCCTCTGCAGCAGAGAGCCGAAAGAAGATTCTTTAACGGTTACTTTACTCTATAAGCCGCATAGCCTTTCTTTGGAAGATTACGCATATTTCTTAATCATCCTTTTTTTTTCGGGCGGGGGTGTGTCTCTCTCTCTCTCTCTCTCTCTCTCTCTCTCTCTCTCTCGCTATTTCTTTCTCTGCGTGTGTGTGAGGTGTGTGAGCGCGCGTGCGCGTGCGTGTGTGTGGGAGGGGGTTCTCCATTCTAGCAAGTGCATCTCCACAGGGGGGTGTTTCATTGACCAAGTCAATCGTGACCTGCGTTTCATTAGAATCCAGCGATATAAGCATGCCCGTAGACCAGGACACATTCAGTTCTCTCAGGCATCGACCGTAAACGTCATTTTCAATTATTTCTGTCCCTTGTCTCTCTTTCTCCTTCTCTCTGTGCGGATCGCTTGTTTGATCAATGTTCAAGCCTAAGCTATAAATGTTGGACTTTGAGAGTGGTGTCGGTCCGCTCTCCCCGGACGGACTATGCTTTTGCGCATCGCGTCGTTGCAACTGGCGCGTAGAACGTGTTTGGGCTTATTTCGAGGTGCGCCACTCGAGCTTTCCACAGATCCACCGAGGTGGAGTCAGCACAGCAATGACACTGACTTTGTCTAAGTGCCAGTAATGTCCTTGTTGAAGCTGGAAACTCCCGAGACGATTGGAATTTGCTCCCGTCGGTAGAGCCTGCAGTCCCCGTGGAAATTTGACGTGATAGATGTTGTTTATATCCTCTGGAAACATATACATATGCAAGCTTTAAACTGTCTTAGTATTAAAATATATATTTAAATTTAGCTAGACGGTCCGGTTTTCTAAAATAAGCAGTCCTGCTGCCAGATAGAACGGAACCACAGATTAGAAATTAAGTAGCAAAATTATAAACTTTTGTCAGAATTGGAAGAGCCCTCTCAGAGTTTATTACTTCTATAAAAGCAAGGCAAACACTTCTCCTTTTCGGCATTCTGTATCATTCGGATTCATTCACGTTATTATTCAAGAGAGTAGAGAGTCATTAGAGGCGATTTCTTATATCTAACAGCGCGTTTTTATTTGGAGTTTGGTTTTGGCATATTTGGTACAAAACAATTTAGCCTATCATTTTCACGAAGTTGTGCATTTTTCCATCTTCTTCCATTTCTTTGTTTCGATCGCAATGAGCGCATCGCGGGTCTGCAAAGCTCATAAAAGCCAGAGGAGAGAACAATATCTCGCCCGCGCCCGGGTTGTTAAAAGAAAATGGCTTTATTCATTTTTCTCTGTACCAGTGGTAACTTAGTTATAGCTTTTTTATGGTGCCTGGAAATGGCTCACAGGCTCGCAGTGCTATGTAATGTAATCAAATTTATGATGTTGCTGTGTATTACAATTCCCTGTTATGCTCTGTCACATGAGAAATTTGGAGAGACTCCCACCCCCTCTTTCCATCCTCCACACAGGCAAAACACAATGCCCAGGCACATCAGAACAAGTCAGGTTAACATCCACCAGTGGACTGCAGGAAAAGGCGCAGACACCCCCACCCCCAAACCTCTCTGAAAATATCCCACAATCCTTTCTAAATTATATTCTGACTTATGCTACCACAAATTTATTCAAGCAACCAATAACATGCCTCTCCAGTTTTACTTTTTTTTTTTTCGTTTTTCATGCACTTTTTTTTTTTCAGTAACAGACCAAAGTTTGCCTTCTGCAAGGAAGACTTTGAAATATGCAGAGCTGATTCTCAATGATGAAACAAACAATGTGATGCAGCTCAACACACCAGAGAGAAACACACACAGACATTTGTATTACGCAGGACAGCACCCATGGGATTTTTGGTTTTGCCTGTTATTTGTGTGATGTTAATATTTCAGACTCAGATAGTTATGATTCAGAACCATACTTTAGCATAGATATATCTCTATTTTTCTGTCCTTCTCTTAATATTAAGATGGGGTGCCTCCCAATGATCCCTGAGACAGAGGACAGTCATTCACTGTCTGTCAGGCCTATGAAAGAGAAGCCATAACTGGAGCTTTTTCTTAATACTTAATTGGTGAGCACATTTTAATGCAGTGCCTCAGCATCTAGTGTGTGTTCACAGAACAGTCAAATACCCATGTTAGACATGCATAGAGGTCATTCTAACACACTGATGGGTCTTTAAAGATCTGGATGAAGTCTGTTAGGATTTTGTCCTTAAACAAATATTTGTGTTCCTGTACATCGTTATATTTTCAAAGTGGTCTCGATGCTCCTCTTGTTCAAGATCTTACATGCAAGGTGAAACCCTCTAGTTGTTTCACAACCTCATTCCTGCCACCTCACAGATAAATGTCGAGAGATTGAAATAACAAAACCCTCAATATGGAGCCTAATTTCTTTTTTTTCTTTCTTTCTTCCTTTTTTTTTTTTTTAGAGTGCAGAGCATGAAAGGTCTCCACTATGGTCATGTGGCGCTTGGTAATGGATGTGTATGTTAGCTTTTCTCTGTATTCAGCCAGCCTCTTTTTATGCATCAAATGTGTGATTGGATGACATGTTAGCATCCCCTGTTTGCTCCTGCTGAAACACGCTTCAGTTATGCTTGCCTGTCACCAGCTGTGCAGTCAAGATACTTTCAGACATGCGAGTGAGGCCACGGCTGTTAAAAATTGCCACCACACTTGCAAATATGTAGAGTGACTGATATGCACCTGCTTACTCATATGCATCAGCATATGATTTCATGACAAGATGAGCCGTATTCTGCAGTCTCATTAAAAGCCACAGAGCCAAAATGTTTGGTCATGTCATTAATGCAGGTGAAATGAAAATAGATGCGGATGGCTGGTAGAGCTATTTAAGGGAACTCAGACGCACTAAAGTAACATCAGAAAGAAAAGAGAGAGAAGAAAATATTTAATCATAAGCACCCTTCATGGAGTGTTTCGTCCATGTGCACTGAGGCAGTCTAATTACCAGGAGAGTGCTTGTTAGTTGTCACCTCCAGATAAACAATGCCCCACCCCCACCCCCCGTCTGCGGAATATTTTGAAATTCTAGGTAGCGAAATGTCCATTTCACAGGGTTCTATGTCACACCACTCTCACCTTCATCTTGGGCCACATGCAAATAAGGCAAAGTAATTTAAATACATGTTAACAGTCAGCATGAAGTAAAACAGGATTGACATCTATAACCAAACCACCACTGGTTGCCACTCCAGAGGTAATTTAGATTAAGTTAACTTATTAAAGAAAAACTAGGGAAGGATAATATAATGTGACAGTGCATTTTTGTACTCAGCCTTGTGTTCAACTGTGCCCCTATTGTACAGTAAATCTTGTCAGGAAGCATATGGTCCTGAAATCAATATGCTAATGAATTCTGGAATATTCTAACAGCAAAGAAAGAAATGTCCTTGCATCTTTTGAATGCTGATTTGTCATTTTAAATAGCTCAGATATAAGCTCTTTAGAGAAAGTCTTGACTGTCAGAATGGGGGCAAAATGCACTGTTCAAAACTTTTCCATGAACATTCTGACCTGGTTTGAGCCTACCATTGAGCTTGACACTTTAATGGCTTTGATATGTACTCATTTTCCCAGCACAGCTAAGATGTCAAGAAGGAAGATGTTGTCTGATCCTGGAATAATCGAAATGTTATCCTTCATTGCAAGCAAGCAAAGGAATGACTTGTGAGGGATAGGGTTAAAAGCCTCTGGGCCTTCCTTTTCTTGTCTAATGTATTAGGCTTCATCTCAAAAGATTACTTCATATTCATGCCTGCCAGTCCCAATCCCAGTCAAATAATGTGTAAAGATTTTAGTGGCAAGAGGAAGTATGTTGCACCCTTTTACTTTCTGCTTCATCGTGGCTTCATTGTGCTGTCGATGATAAATGCAACCATGTTGTGGTTCAATTTCACTGGTAAGAATGATGCCCAAATGCATAATAATCAGATCTACTTCCTTTCAACAATGCATTGCATGATCTAGAAATAGTTTCATGCATTTCCACCCAAAAAAACAAACAAACAAACAAATCAAGGGGAAAAAAAACAGTTGCTCTAGCCAAGGAGCTGATGCCTCAAAATTGCTGAAACCAAAGTTAGAATCACTGATGTGTGCAGTAGTGGAAGGGGTGAGTACGAGAAAGCCACTGCTGATTCACAGAGGCAGCCGTATATAAATGTCCAATTTTCTTACTCAGTTTTCACTATAATGCTAAGTGACGTTTGGTTTTCAAACCTGTTGGAATATAGAGTGGTATCATGGCAGAACTGGCATTGCACCAGCACCCCACCAACATCATTAAAGCAGGCTGTCAAGTGTTACAGGCCTTTTAGAATATATGTAATGGTAATCTGTGTTCTTAGAAAACCTGAGATTATGCCAACTAATAATGTGTTCTGGTGTAAAGTGCAGAGAAGGGAACATAGTTGATGAAATGGGATGCAAACTACAACTACAAACCCCAAATCTATATTTTTATATTATACAGTATGTTTTCCATCTGTAGCAATATTAATAATCAGTTTAAGAATGAGGAAACTTTATTTCACTTTCTCAGTGAAAACAAGTTAGCAGAAAGACATTTCTTTAAAAAAAAAATACCTGTAATGATAAATCTGGTTTCTGTCAACCCAGTGCCACTCATCCAGTTGCAGATCCATAATGATGTTAATAAGATTAACATCATTATGGTTGCTTAAAGCATTGGAAATGATTAATGTAAAGATATGATATGCTTAGAAAGTTTAAGGAGGCTCATTCTGTTCGTCCTAATATACATTCGCATGAGTCCAAGTTTCGCAAGTTAGCACAGCCCATGCAGACACATTAGTAATACTTTAACAAATATGGCATTGTTAAAAAATGAGCAGAGAAAGAAGTCCGCACACCTAAGGAGCTCCTGAGAAAAATAATTTAATTACCTCGAACAGGTGAGTAACGTTTCGGGCTGTTTGCCCGAATTAAATTTTTTTTCTCAGGAGCTCCTTAGGTGTGCATCTTCTTCTCTGCTCTACTATTGTTTTTTGTCCTAGCACCCTTTTTTACTTTATTGGATGTGTGTGCTTTTTCTTGTTTATTGTTAAAAAATGAAACATAAGTTTCCTTTAATTTTCACAAGTGGATATTTCAGTTATCAGATTAAGATGAACTATACTGTTTCAAGTAGCAATATCACCAGAACCAATATTTATGGTACCTTTTGATACCAATACTCTTAAAACATGACAGTACTTGTGTTTTCTTAGTACTGTAGGGAGCATATGTACCAAGTAGGGTTATCAAAAAACTCTATATTCAGATACTATATATATATATATATATATATATATATATATATATATATATATATATATATATACATATATATATATATATATATATATATATATATATATATACACACACAAATTCCTATCAGATTACATAGGCATTTGCAACAGTACTGATACACTGCCATCTTCACCTCCTCCAGCTAACACAACTTTACGCAGCACTGTAGCTAACAGGCAGTCACAGAGCCCGTCCTCTCACTAGCAGCTGAACACCTGAACAAAAACACAACAAACTTGGCAACGCATCTTAAAGACTGACACCCCGGTCACGAGGTCATGAGGAACAACAAGATCTAAGTATTAAACAGTCAAAAGCGTTACCCTGGTCAATGCACACATTAACATTAGCTATTTAATTACTGGCAGGAACCCGATTAGCTGTCTGTTATCTTTAAACTAGCAGCTAGTGGCTGTGGCTAATTAATAAAACAATGACAGTAATGTGGAAGCTTGGCAGCACATGTTATCAGCACTGCCCTTCTGTAATGTTAATAGACAGTGTTAATTTAACAGGATAACAAAACTTTGTGTGTCTGAAAAGTGTTGTGTTTCTCTTGAAGTCTCAGATTAACATTGAGAAAAGTGTACTGACAACTAGACAGAAGCAGTGGCAGCCTACCTCACCAACTCTGTTTGATCTTTATTTGATCAGCAACACAAAAATACGGTGCCAAGTCGCCAGAAGCGCGGGAAATAAACATGGCTGTGGATGAATGCATTTGCTCAGCCATGTATTGTTCTTTAATTTTGTAACTTTCTTCCTCGTGGGATCAAATTGAGTAATAAGTATTTTCCCGGGTATTGAGGGCAAAATTGTGACAACCTTAGCTATGGGCTGCATAGTTTGTTCCTTATTTTTGAGTATATTTGATTATACATTTTAGAGTCAGTTTTACTTCTTTTTGCATTGATGGGGAAAAAAAGGCGGGGAGGGGGGAGGGGGCTTGTTCTCCCCAGGAAAGTCCCGCTGTCTCTCAAAATATCTGTCATGTCTCTGTGTTCAGATCTGACCAAGCTGTGACTGACTGCATTTTAAGGCAATTTGCAGCAACTGGGCTGTAGAATTATTTGAACACATACAAACAAAAAAACTCAAGTATTTAGAGTGCTTGGTGTTCAGTGCTACAGGCTAGATCTGCCTGGCAAAAATACTTGTAAAAGGAATTAATCCATTTAGTTTTTATGTGGGGTTCACGCAGGTAATGGGTTTGTAGATAATGCATGATTAAGATTTTCCAAGAAACAAACAGTAAAATACGAGGGGAAATTATGCATTATTCTTCTCTTGGTTACTACTAAAGATCCTCAGATCTATAGCTTACAAGTCATCCGTGGTTGTGAGCTTGGCAGGATGTTTTCAGGAAAGCAGACAATTAGGAAACCTCTCACTGGATGAGACATGTAAATCTCCTTTGGGAAACAATTTTGCTCCCAAGGGTTGTGTCTCTTGAAGGTCGCAGTAGCATTTCACCTCCCCACTTGTCTTGCCCATGACTACACCACTGGGTATCACCGGATGTTTCCCGCCAAGCTAGTGAGGGGGAAGCTGATGATGGTATGGGTCAGTGAGGCTGATGCACTGTGACAACAGCAAGAATAATAAAACACTGTCTCGCCTGTTTACTGCTAGCCAACATTATAGTCAAAGGAATGGCAAAGAATGAATGATTCATATGCTGTCTTGGATAGTCATTTATGTTCAGCAGTGTAGTGTAATATACCAGTTGTGGTACCTTTGGGGCATGGTGTGGTCATCACTAGGAGGATGGGTGGATGGCTGTAGATGCTGGTGAGGAGAGGAAAGAGATAGAGAAAATGTCACACAATAGCAGGGCAGAATGAAGACAGAGAGAGGATAGCACTGGTGGTGGCCTTGTACATTTCATCTGGAGGCCCTAATAAAACCCTCACAGGCCGGCATTGATCTCTCCCAGAATAATCCATTTAGACTGAGCGTGCCTGGCCATGTGGGGCCTCTTCAATTATTTATGGGAGAATGCTGTGCAAGCTTCCGCTGGGATGCAACAATGTGCCCTGGGAAACCTGTGAACTGCAGATTGCTGGAGAGCAGAGGAGACACTACATTTGGAAGGAGGAAAAATGGCAGATGGGAAACGAGATCTGGCTGGAGAGAGATATGAGGGACAGAGAAAGAAAATGTGGACAAAGGAAAACATGGAGGGAAGGTGAAAAAATGCAGATTTGTGAAGGAAGGGGATGACAGAAAAAAAAGGGAAAGAACAGAGAAGGAGGAGTGGCAAGGTGCCGAGGTGAGGAGAACACAGGAAACAACAAACGAGAAGAAAACACTGCAGGGTTAAGTTTAAGAATAGAGCCCTTAAAAAGACAAAGGAGGAGGAGTGATGGGTGAACGGAAGGATAGAGTAAAAAGAAGGCTGAGTGGGGGAAAATGGTATTAAGAGTAAGGAAATTAAGGAAAGGAGATAAAAGGGGATGTGGAAGAAACAATAAGGCAGGTAACGAGGGAACATACTGAGGAGCAGATGAAAGGGAAGTGGGAGAAATTTGTACAGAAGATGGAAAGAACATAAGTCACAAAAGAGTTACAAGTAAAATAAGGAGTAGGGAATAAAAGTAGGTAAAAAGGGGTGGTGGTGGTGGGTAGGTAAAGGAAGGGATGAGGTAAGGAAGCATCCGAGGAAGAATTATAGATGAGAAAGGGTAGAAGAGTTGACAGGAAATGAGGCAGGAATAGATGGATAGGAAGAAGGTGGAGGATGGGACCTTTAAAGCAAGTCATGAACATCTATTGATCATGGCAGAGTTATGGTTGCCATTGTGCTAAGTGGAGACATGCCAGCTTGACTGGCTGTACAGCTGATCATTATTCCTGCCGCAGTCACCTTTTGTGCTGTGTTGTTAAAAAAAAAGAAAAAGAAAGAAATCCACATTCTCGCATTTAGTGATGTGTTTTGCACGAAAAGTTAAAGAAAATCCTTTGGGAGATCTTTTTCATCTAAGTGACTTTCACCATATTGCTACAGGATTTTTAGGGACAACATTTGGTGTAATTGAGTCAGGCTTTCATATATCTAAGGTTAAATGTACAATAGTCTTTTCATGCCAGACTACATATCCTAAGCCCCTCTACTGCACAATGTATTTTGTACAATTAGCAGTCCACGGGCCTCTCAGAAATCCGAACAGATTTGTCTTACCTATAATTCCACAGCACCGTATTAGGTTTTCCATCCAGTGCCTCCTGCCAAATCCAGATTTATGATAGTGCAAAAGACAACTAAAATGGAAACTTTTAACTGCATGGTTGAAAGATTATGTCTAGCCCATTCTGAGATGGTATATGCGTACTTCACAATGTCGTTAACCCTTGTGACCTTTTGAAAGCTTTTGCTGAAACAAGTTATTATAGTATTTTTAGCATTTAGCACATAGTGCGGTGGTTAGCATTGTTGCCTCACTGCAAAAAGGTCCTGGGTTTGAATCCAACCTGGGGTCTTTCCATGCAGAACTTGCATGTTTTCCCTATGTGTGCGTTGCGTTGCCTTCAGGTTCTGTGGCTTCCTCCCACAGTTCAAAGCCATGCATGGGGTTAGTTGGTGATTCTAAATTGCCCATAGGTGTGAGGGTTCCTTTGTTTGTTTGTTAATCAGGATTCTCAAGAGCTTGAAAAAAGGGTGACTGGACTTGCTTAAGTTTTTGAAAATGTTTCACCTCTCATCCAAAAGGCTTCTTCTCTCCAGATTCTCCAGAGATCCCCATTAGCATCAGCCTCAGGCTTAGCTATTCTTCCTGGGGTCCTAAACACTCAATCCAACATCCAAAACACATCGACTTAAAACAAGCTGGTTCTATTTATACAGATAGCACCTAATTTCATAAAGAGAGCATAAAACTACTTTATAACAGGACACCAAAAGAAACAATAATCAAAAGAAACAATCAAGAAACATCTGAATTAGTAGATTGGTAGATTAGTGGTATTAGTAGTAGTAGTAGAATGGTTGGCTGTTGTTATGCATTGGCCCTGCAACAGATTGACAGCCTGTCCATGGTATACCCTGCTCCAGCAACCCCTGCGATCAGTGGAGGAAGTTACAAAATTTTCACAGTCTCTACATATTTTCTTTCATGGTACAACTACCACATTTATTCATTTAGCCATTTGTCCTTCATTTATCTGCAATCTAAATTAATATATTACATTAATATTGCAGGCAATTCATTGTTTTATGATATCAAGTCAGTGCTGTGGGACAATGCAAACTCGCTGACAACATAATGGGGAAAGGGACTTCTTCAGATGATTTAAATTATTAGTGAAGCAGCAATTGAGCATGCATACAGTTAGGAGGGGAAAGAAAGAACCATGTAGTGGCTATTACATAGGCTGTGTTAAACTGCTTAATCAGATTTGCTAAACGGCTGTGGCGGTGTAGCTATTAACTAAAGATAGCAAGTTTCTCTTTAATTAGTAGGATCCCATTTCCCACCACTCTTCCTTTTCTCAAGCAGCCACCCAGAATTTATTGTTTGTCCGTGGACATTGATTATTGGATTCTAGTAATTGTTTTGTCTTCGCTTGATTAACAAACCTATGTTTTCTCCAGAGGCTGTGTTCAATAGCAGCCATTAATGACAGGATTCCAGCCCAGCTTTGAATGCTAACGAGATGTTTACTATGATTACAGTGGAAATGCATGAAGGCAGGCGGGGGGTGCTTCCTTATTTTCTCACTTTAGTAGAAAAGCTAAGTTCATTAAGTTAGGCAAAGGGTTTTTTTAGTGAAAGGTTTCAAACACAAATCTTTGAGTGGGATTGGTCCCTTTGGTTGATGCATCCAGGTGTTCTGTCATTCCTGTCCAGCACGAGGCAAGATAGTAGATCCGTGGATGACTGTGTGAACTTTGGCATTGTTGGAATGTCAGGAATTTGAGTAGTCTGCCTAGTTTTTGACCCCCCCCCCCACTTTTTTTTAGAGAGGTTAAGGTGAAAAGTAGACTCTATTCCAGCTGTTAAGGAATAGGTGTATAACAAGAAAGAGGCAGAGGGGTGATGGAGAACTTTTGGAGGAACTTTAGGTCATGCTAAGTGACTTGAAAGATTCAAGGGCATAAGATTTGGATGTAAGCACACTAGTGTATTACTCAAATTCTGTATATGCCATTTTGTAAGCCCCTAAAATAAGACCTTTACCTTTTATCTGCTGCTTTTCTCAGGTCTAAGGTGAGGAACCTGCCATTCTCTGCCTGCTACCACAACACCCTTTGATTCTCATTCCAGGAGAATGTGTTTGGAAAAATCCAGATTGCTGCTTTTTAGATATCAAACTTTACAACAAACATTTGTGCCAGCATGTTGTTACTACAGTATAAAAGTTTAACTGTTCTGTTCAACATCCAGGAGGACTTTGGATCACTTATGCACTTATGTGAATGAAATGATCCAAAGATACCAACTGTATAATGTTATGGCCATGTTTCAGTATAACTCCACTGCGCAGTGTGGGTGCCAGCATAGAACTTTGCTGTCAAAGACCTGAAAGTGACTCAGTTTGCAGTAATATTGAGCCGGAATGCACAATGCTGTGGCAATCTAATAAACTTCTTTTCATTGATACCTGTAGCAACACATACTTAGAGAGCAATCCTTTTAGTTTAAAAACAGTGCCGTTTTCATTCTTTTGTTGCCCTCCCAGTAATGCAGCATGCTGCGCTGAACCACCTGCATGCAATTTAACTTATCGTGGTTTCTCAGCGATTAATTCTATTATGTTTCAATTTGTTTCGTTTGCATGTGTCGTTCCTCAATTTAGATCATTTTGTATATATATATTTTTTTTCCCGGTTGCTTTTTTTTTTTAAACCTGGGATTTAAACCAACCCCACTATTTTCCTGTTTGCAAGTTGATTAAATAAAGATTATCTCTAAGAAAATTAAGAAGTGACAGTTGATAAATGCGCTCAGGGGAATTTTTATTCTGGCTTCCCCTATGACAATCAACTTAAGGCCTCAATCTGCTGCTTGAGTTGTATTGTTGACTTTTAACTTTCTGCTGTCCAACTCAACTGTGCTGTGAGCTCAAACCAGCTGCTGATGCAAGAACAGGATGCTGAGGGAGAGGAGGAATGAGCTCTACTTAAAAGTAATTTATTTCTTCTGCCGCTTTGTTGGGTGAAGAGGAAGTGACAAATGTGAGCTTGTTGTTTATGAGGCCTGGCTAAGTGCTGGCAGGGCTGCTTTTCTCTGAGGTATTTGGCTCTGTGTTTAATTCATGTCCTTGGGAGGTGCATTGCTTTGTGGCATAGTGTGTGGCAGGTGAGCTAATGAGAGGTGAGCCTATCTGCTTCTTATTCTCCATCTGCCTCCCGCGCACTTTGACCCTGATTTCTCTCACTTCTTGCCCCTGTCTCTTCCACTTTTCTGTCCTCAATCTCTCTTTTGACTTTTCTCTACTTTCGACCCCGTCCTTTTCTTTCCTCACTGCGCCTTTCGTTTTCTGTTACTCTGAGCCCTTGTGCAAAGCATGTGCACAAAGTTTCCTGAAATTGCCCCCTAGCTTGCTGTGCTTATCTGGAAGTGAAACATGGAAATGGAGCACACTCCTTGTCATCACTTCCTGTCAAATAAATCATTCAGACCTTTGACAGAACCCCAAATAGGACTGCCAATTTTCAAAGCTGTCCCGTTCATCACTTTGATTCATCTTCCCAGAGATGGAAACCATGTTACCCCACCCCCACCATCACCACCACATACAGTACACACAAACACACACACACACACCTTTCAAGCCCACCCTCCACCACCACGCAGTCAGCGAGTTAGCCGGAGAGGCTACTCTGCATTCAGTTTTCAAAGAAGAAGCAGTTCAGTGCTACACCAGTGGATGAGGGCTCTAAAGCACCCTGAAAGAAAGACAGGAGAACGACAGGGTGAGCTGAAATGTTGACCTCTTCGTCACCTCAGCTCAGCTACATCCTCTTTCTTCTCCTCTTTCTCCTGTGTACCTTGTAAGGTGCTGTTTTAATTGACATGAGGAAAAAAGCTCTAGTTATCTGGCTGCCTTTTCCTGTTTCATGTCACAACTTTTCTCCCCCTTCCTTGTTCCTTGTCCATCATTCCTCTTCTCTGTGTCTTTGCCTCTTAGGCTTCCCTTCTTTTTATCTGCATTTTTTTTTTGTTTCTCTCTGCCTCTTTCTTTCTGTGCCTGTCTTCCTTCAGCACAGCAACATAACATTCCCCACTGATTGCCTGTGTTATTTCCCTCCTCTTCTTTCCTCCTTGTCTAGTTATTTACATCTCCCTGTCTCACACCAGTCTTCTCACTTGTCTTCTTGTTCTCATCACTATAGACATTTTAACATTTAATCTATGGGAGAATTACATGACCGTAAACATGGAGGTATAAGGAGGAGGGGAAAAACTGTGAAATTAAAGTTAATCTCATTAATGCATCAAAATATCTACTTAGATAAGAGTCCAGAGGACTTTCAAGATGTCTGTCAAGCTGTGACACTTTCTTCTACAAGGACTTTGGTTACAGCTACTCTTCCTCCATCATTGAGCTGTCTATGTTTCCATCTGGCATCACCTGGCAGTGGGAAACCTTCTCCTTCCATCGTCTGCTTTGCAGTGCATGACGAGTTTTGTTTGACTGACACTTCTGTACGTTCTTCCTATGTTCACGCTCATTCAGCCCAGAAAATGAAAGAAATCCATTTTCACTTAGATCTGTAAGAGTAGGAGCCCATCCCTCAATACTATGTATTTTTTACATCTATTTCATGATGGGATCATGAGCAGGTGAATATCATACTTGCCTCCTGGAGACAGAGAGGACAGACAGGAAATGTTCTTTGCTTTTGAATGGATCAGTATGAGCAAGTTATACCGATTTTTTTAAAGATATTTTTTGGTATGTTGAGTCATACAAGCAGTATATTCTTGAGTTTATGATGAAGTCAGACTTTTTTATAGATATCGTTATTTAGTCATCTCCATAGCTAGATGCTTGGATGTGTCTGTATGAGCAGAGAACAGTTATGTGTTTTTTACACTGATCTTCAAAAAGCTGAATCAATTAAATCTTTGTATTGTAATTAACTTACATACAACCAGATTTACAATATACACATCAGGAAAAAAAAAAGGCACAAAAGCATTAATGAAGCCTGCATAGACGTCCTCTAGCTTAATTTTGTATTATTCCACTGCCATATGCTCCTTTCTGTATTTCACTTCCAAAAATAGCTCTTAAGTGTGCAGCCTGTCATGGGACCTCATTATGCTCCTGGGTCAAATGCCAGTCCCGCTTAACACTGATAGTCACCTTTTATGTAATTTTCATGGCTTTGCGCACCTCTCCCCCTTTTTTTTTTTTTGTCATTCCCCTTTTCTCCTTTCCTCCCTAAGACCAGCTTGTCCTGTCACTTCAAGGTGGGGCTTCAAACTCTGGTGCAGTTTTTCACAGCCGCCCTTTGTTTTCATCTATTGTTCTTAAAAGCGATTATGACCATCAGACAGGGCCATTAAATATTTAGCAGAACTCGGGCTGCTGCTTTCACTGGCTTCACAGGAGCGCACACCACAGATGTTCAAAGTGTCTCTCTGTAGCAAGACGGTGCACAGATATTTTTGAGGGGCAGTCGCTCCATTACATAAAAGCTGCTTTTTGGACATTGAGTATGTGGCGATCATGTGTGGTTCAATGGCATTGCTTAATGTGTTTCGTTGCCCTTTAAGTAGTGTCTTTGTGTTTTATGTGTGCCTGTGCAGTATTTCTGTTTCCTGTTTGTGTAAGTCAGTGTGTTGTGCTCACTCCTACGCCCATTTATTTGCTTTCTGTCATTGTGTGATTTCAGTGCCTGCCCCTCACATTATTTTGCTTTTCTATATGAGTAAATTTATATCTAACTCCACCCTTCTTTTCCGCTGCAGAAAGAAGTAGAATGATGAGTTGCTTGGGCAAGCAAAAATCATGTTCACTGTTTTTTTTTTTCGTTTGTTTGTTTGTTTTGCAAAATATTAAACTGAAAATATTTAATTCATCAAGGTTTACAGGTTGTAAGGCTGTAACATTCATTGTTGATGCCATCATGCCCTTGCAGCATAACGGAGCTCTGTTGTCTTGGCTGTTATTATTCAGAAGGATTTCAACTGAGAGAGCAGCCAGGAGTTTAGTGTCTTGCTCAAGGATGTTTTGGCTGTTCTAAAAATGAAATGTGATGTGCCAGTTATGAGACGTCCAACCACAAGTCCACCCTTCCAGTTTATAATCTTACATTTACAGCAAGTGATGATGATGAAAAAATGCTTTGCCCTACCAGATATTATGTCTCATATTGCGTCTAATAATATAATGATGTCTGCATGTGCTGAAGCTTCATTTTCTATAAACAAGTTCAGTAAGAAACACTCACTTGGTAGGGATTGCCTCATGGCTTCATATCTTCCTCCCACAGTCTAAAGAAATACAGGTTAATGAAGTGGGAAACTCCTTCTGTCTACATATTTGTTTTCTGCTGCTCAAAAAACCTTCACGGGGCACTCAATCACAGTGTAACACACAGTCAGTTAAACTTCAGGGATATCAATCTGTCCGGTTAGGAAGCATAAACCATTGTGAATCTATTCCACCTGCTTTAGTGCAAATGAAAGTGACAACAGGTGCACTGGAGAGGCAACAACAACATAATCCTCAAAATGGCAATAGTTTTGCTTATGGTGGCTACAGACCATTGCGCTCTCCTGACTGAATGAGATGGTACCCGCAGCCCACTCAGGTTGCACAGGTAGTCCAGCTCTTCAAGAATGACACATCTCTATGTACTGTAGGAAGATGGTTTGCTGTGTCTCCCTGCACGGTCTCAGTAGTGCTGAGGAGATACCAGCAGACAGGCCATTACATGAGTAGAGCTGGGCAGGGCCATAAAAGGGCATCAACCCAGCACCAATACCAGAATCTGTTCTTTTCGAGTGAGAAGGAACAGAAGTACTGCCAGAGCCCTACAAAGTGACCTCCAGCAGTCTATTTACATGCAGCTCAATTGGAATTTGCCTGAGAACACCAGAACTGGCAAGTCAGACCTCGACATGTGAGTCAACATTTGCCTGACTGCTGTTATGTACTGGAATGAAATCCTCAGACCCACTGCCGGACCCTGTGCTGTTGCAGTGTGCACTGTGTTCCTTGTGATGCAGGACAATACCCAGCCCCATGTGGCCAGAATGTGTAGGCAATTCCTGGGGTTTTAACTATCAGTGCACCTGTACTGCCACGGACTGCTCGGAAGCTCATTGATGCCCTGATCCAGGTCTGAGAGGATATCATACAGGGCATCATCCACTGTCTCATCAGGAGGATGCCCAGACATTGTCAGGAGTGCATGTAGGCACATGGGAGAAACATGATTAAACATTATGGCCACATTATGATGCAAGTTGGATCAGCATGCAATTTCAATTTTTAACTTTCACTCTTGGTGTGATTTTTAATCCAGCAATCAAAGGGTTGATGATTTTCCACTGTTAAGTAATTTTGCTCTCAGCAAATTACTCGGTGTATATCATTAAAGATTTTCAGCTTGAATAATTTGTTCATCAAGATTTGAAGTGTTCTTTTAATTTTCCTGAGCAGTTTATTTTTGTGCTGGGATGTTTTTCAGATATGTTCAAATATAGTATTAAGCTGTGAAAAACAATAACAAACAACAACAACAAAAAAAAAGCCAAAATATCCAAGAGGTTTCAATAAAGTTTTAAACTCATAGTAGATGACTTCATCACTCTCAGTTCTGTCTACCTCTCTCTGCTCTCTGCTGAGGTGTCACCTCCAAGAAAATGAGGGCAGCCTGATTTTCAGCTCACCACATGCCAGGTCAGGACCCCTTGATGTGACATTGTATTTTACCCTCTAAAATGTGGTAAACTCCAAGAGGGTGTATTTGAATAAAACCCACAATCTTTTCCTGAACTGAACCAACCAGTGTTGTTGTCAAAACCAAATCCAAAAGCGACTGAAACCGAAAAGTCTAAAACTAGATGTCCTAGATAGGACACAAGCTACTGTAAAGTTGGCTTTGTTTTCATTTTTTATGCCTCCTTATCCAGGAAGATGCTATTTTAGAATTCTGCCTGTAATAAAAAGTGGCACTGATGGAGTATCTAGTGCATTAAAATGAGAGTGGGCAAAGTGAACAAATTCACAAGATTTTAAACACAAATACTTCTGATTTAGCTGAAGATGGATAAAGGAACACAACAACATACCCAGTACAGATTTGAGTCTCAGTAGATCATTACTAAATCACTGGTTAAGGCAGACTTTGGGTGCAGCTGAGAGGCATATTTCAAAGATGCTGAAGAGACTATTCATACTTACGCACAAGTGAGTTATGTTAATTGATGAAAGTCCTTGGTTTTAATGGCTATGTAGTAGTTGGTATTGAGAAGAAAGTGACAAGCTGTGATATGTGCTTGCATGGGCCAGCCAACTAACCCTCTCTCTTTTCCTCCCTTTTTGCCTAATGGTTGATAATGAAGAGGGCATCTTTACAGAAATGACATGTGCACGTCCTTTACTGGGAACAGACGCACACATAAAGGCTGGGCTGACTGCCCTTCAGAATACTGGACCTGACATTAATCTTTAAATGACTGTTGCTTCTTCCCTAAGACTTTCAATCCATTAGTGGCTGCATCTTGAGATGGAGGGAGATTGCCAAAGAGCCAAAGACAGAGAGGCAGCGTCTGTGTGTATGTGTAAGTATGTGTTGCGGATGGGGTGGAACGATGGAGAGAGTGCAATGGAAAGGATGATGTCAATGATAATGGAGGATGAGGACAGGGAATCAAAGAGACACAGAGACCAGCTTAGGCCATGTAGAGGTATGCAGTGTGTGTGTGTGTGTGTGTGTGTGAGAGAGAGAGAGAGAGAGAGAGAGAGAGAGAGAGAGTGAAGTAAGACAGAGAGGGCACAGGTCTTTTTGAAAAAAAAATTGTCATGTCAGCAGCTGTACTCCTCCACTGATGACACACTGACACACCGTTTCCCCATCCTGCTCTCAAACACAGGGGAGTAAGCTAAACAAACTGTCACATTTTTTATTGTAAATAACTGCACAACAAAATCAATAAATACTGAATAACTAAAGCAAATAGATCAAAGTTGATTGTTCATGTTCATGCTTGATTCCCTTACCTCCATCAGTATCTACAAATTCAAATTGAAATCAGTCTTCTATTCCTTTGCTTCTATCTCCAGTATTTATTGCACACGGTATTGCACCTTTTTCCTCTCTTCTTTTTTCTTGGGATTATTCCCTCCCTACCTATTCCTGTCATTACACATCCCTTTAACACCGTGATTCCATATATCACTCTGTTTCCCGTTTTGTCCACACTTCCCATTCTGTTCCGCCTTCCCTTCAGTTCACATCCCTTCCCACATCTCACCTTATTTTTTGCATCTTTGTTCACTTCTTTGCCTTGACCTTTTTTTATGCTTTCCTCTAATTGCAGTCTCTCCCTACTATTCTTCAATTCTAACTATACGGCTACTGCAGTTAAGACTTTTCTCCCCACGTCTTCTTCAGTGAAAATCCCCTTTCCTCCCCTTTATGTCCTCTTCACGCTCTCACACTTGCCTTTCATACTTCCTACCTCTCCTGCTCACACCCTTTTCTTTCAGCTTACGCTCCCCTTCCTCCCTTCCATTCTCTCTGCTCAACCCTCTTCTTTTCCCCATATCCTCCTGTCCCCTCATCTCCCTCCCACTGCTTCTCTAGCAGTGAGCTATAGTGACTCTGACATCATTACCCTTGTTGTGACAGGTTTCATTTGTACCCTGTGGACCTATACATCAGCCTGACTGATAGTCCAGGGCCTGGGGCCAACAGAGGCCCCACCCAGACTGGGACAGAGTAACAGACAGAACGATCCTAAAACCACTCCAGCATGTGTACCACTGGATATTTTTCCATTACTTGTTCTGATATGTCAAACTCAATACCGGTTCATAACACGCCCCCAAAACATCACCTTGGTTGAAATAACAACCCCTGTGCTTGAATGAAATAAAGAAAGAGATTTCAGGAAGAAAATGTGCACTCACACTGTTTGATTTGTGACAGTGATTGACTGGAAATTGCTATATGGGAAAACTAATGAGTGCTTAGAAACAAATGGAAGTCATTAAATATGGCATCTAGTAGGATTTGCAATGCACCAATTTGCATGTGTCCTTTGAATTAACCAGAAAACACCCTGTTTTTTGTTTAAACATACGGTGAGTCTTCAAATGTTACTGTATTGATTTGGATTGTTTCTGAAATAGCTTCAAGGTTGTTTTAACAATTTTCTGAATCCACGCAGACAGGAATATAACTTGACCAACCGAGTACACAGATACTTACATCTTGAATAAATCTATCAGATTTTTCACATGCACTGCTCACACTTTATATACTTTTAATGTAAGTTTTTTTTCATAAATATAGCTTCTTATTGTTCATTATAAATATGTAAGCATGTGTCATTGTGCATATATCTATATATAAATATATCTAAATATCTCATAATAAATACTGAATATTTACTTTTGCACCAATTTAAGTAATTTCATTGCTTAACATTACCTCCCCCTCACTAGACAAATGACGGTAGCAGGTGATGATTTGAGGGGGGTGATGAACAACTGCTGTTTACTCAGCCTGCCTCTTGTTTCTGTACTTATGCGGGTAATGTTCACGTGTCAAACGCATAACTTTATAGTCCTTGAAGCCTCAAGAAGTCAGGAATTTTCCTAGACAAAAGACAAAAATGTTCATGCTGCTAGCAGATTACAAATTCAATAGACACAGAAAATTAAGTGATCACGCATTTTAAATGGCCCACAATCTAAATGATTTGTCCTGTTCTTACATACTGTTCAGTGCCATTACCAAAGTATGTGAGATATTCCAGTCAACACAGCATCATATCCATTGCTGCACCCTCATAAATGCAGCCAGTACATTAACAATACCTTCAGACTGCTACCAGTCCCATTGATCTGTGGTCATATTAATGTGTGGCTTATGAGCTCGCCGGCATCCTTTGTGGCCAGACAAAAATGAATCCACTTGAGTGTGGTGCGTTTAATGGCTGACCTACACTGTTCTTTCACAATGGAACAGATCCCTGTTGTGTTCATTAGGTTATACAAAGTAGACAGAACTTTTATGAAAGATCTTCATTTTGCAGGCACCTGAACCCCTAAGTGTAATACACTGAAAGAATGGAGTTGTGGGAGAGGTTTGAACATAAAATTAAGTGCATCATAATAGTTTTATTTAACAAGTTAATATTTCAGTTACTTTTCAAATTTTGCTCCATTTTGAATTGTTTTGAAAGGTCATTTATTTATTTGGCCTGTTACAAAAAAAAAAAATGCTATTTCCAAAAAAGCACCTCTTGAATTAGGTAGTTACAGTATGTTCAAATTAAGCATTTTTGAACCTAAGCCCTTCATGTGTTTCTGACTGTGCATGTTCTCGGCTATCCAGACCATAGTAGCCTTAAACCAAGAAAAAGAAGCCTGGCTGCTTTCTTTAAAGTGCTCAAGACTTCATATCTTTTCTTGAATACGTCAGTGGGAACAATCACATATGGTCATTATCTGGTGATGAGTTATCCTACAGTGTGGTGATTTTTTTTTCGAGCTGTGTGTGTGTGTGTGTGTGTGTTCACTGTGTTTTGATGCTTGCAGTTGGCTCAGCAAGAGCATTTATAAATAAGGGCTAGCTGTCTCCCTGTAGTCAATACCCCTCCATTCACCATGGAGGTTAGCCAAGAACAGAGTGGAGCTCAGACATTTTTCATCTACTATCCTCTAGAATATAGCCTTTTGGTGATGTGTGTATGTGTGCACGTTTCTGCTTGTGTGCAAGCATCTGTGTAGGAAGGTATGTGTGTACTGCATTTTTTGTGCGAGACACAAACTTAGTTGCATGTGTTGCTGAAGAAAAAGACTGACCACACAGAAGGCACATTAATCATCCTGTGTTTCTCTTTTTACCCACTGCCTTGTGTACTGTGAGTTGAGGCCTGATGGATGGCTTGACTCTCACCCTAGATTCCTAGGGAAAGACTGTAACCTATCGACAGGCCAGAGACCCCTTGGGGAGAGCCCTAGCTTACTCTGCAGACCATACATCTCTGGAAACTTAGTGTGGCTTCTCATGAATTTGTTCCATACACTGTAGATGCATTCTCTCTGACTTAAAACTGCAATGGGAAACTGGACTGTGCAAATGTCAGCACCGTTGCATGATTTTTGACTGCCATGAACATCCTACTAACAGTAAATGGATGGGAAATAATCACTGGTATTATAAAATTGCATCCTTTACACACCCTTTTATCAGTCCAACTTTCCATTCCTTTTCCTTATCAAATACTGCACAAGGCAGCAACACCTGTAGAAATGAGGCTTGTCTGATGAAGATGTCCCTCTTTGGGTGTCATCTTGATATTTTTTTGACCTTTAAATGCACTTTACCCTATCGTTTACTACTTTTGTGTACTGTTTTCAAGGCTAGAATGAGGAACTCTCAGTTGGAGATGTGTGCACAATCTTTCAAATAAGTGAAGCACTAAGCAGACAATTAAAGAGAGGCTAGCATGACTCCTGTTTGCCGCCTCCTGTGGCTCATTTAGATCACCCATTGCTCCTTGATAGTTGATGAATAATAATGCCGAGTCAACATTAGGCTTCATTCTTTTCTGAAGTGAGAGAAAAGGCTAGACAAAGAGAAGGGATGAGACAAAACTGTAACATTTGTATATGTGTGTATATGTGTGTATATGTGTGTGTGTGTGTGTTCTTGGAGTGTTTTGAGAGGCAAACAGGAGGAAAAAACAAAAAAACAGGAAGCTCTTAGTTTTCCAGAGATAGCTGGTACCTCAATACAGGGACAGGAAATGGGAAAAGAATACACACAGAGACGTGACTGTAGCCTGCCTCTCCTGTTTTCATTCCCTCTATGGCTGTCTCCTTCTTTGTCTTGTGTCTCAGTAACTCAGTGTTGTCATTCACCTAACCTTGGTGGCAGAGTGGAAGGTTTCTTGGCGCCTGCCAGTTGTTCTTGGCACGGCAACGCAAGGGAATAAACCTCAGCACTTTGATGATGAGGCGCTTAGCAGATGTCTGATGTACAGCTTGACGAAGCTTCGATTTCCCAAGGACACAGTAACTCCTCGATATGTGACAGGATGTGCATGTTTATGTGTAAGTGCAATAAATCAGACTTTGAAATATCAAATCAGGATGGGTATTTGGCTTTCTTTTTTAGTCATTGTAACCCAAAAGACCATCACCACGTAAGTTTGATGTGTACCATAGAATTGTGCACTACCTTCATTGTATAAGTAAATGGATGTTGACAGATGCTTGTGTCAAGCAGACTAAGGCAATTGATGCTGACAGCCTGGGTCAACGTGTCCTGAGAGCAGAGGAACGTCCGCCTAGATTTCCAGGTACAGATGAAGAATTTTACCCCTAGGATGTTTCCGCTTTAAACATAATAGAACCTGTCCACTGACAAGGTAGATGGACTCCTCCAAAATATAGCTGAAACAAGGTTAGAATGTGGATAACATTGTAAGAAAAAGAGGCTACTTCCAACTTTATAGAAAAACAAAGCCCTAATGCAACATGTTATTGTTTAAGAATTTATTTTATGAGCTGAAAGACATTTTCACCATGTATCACTACATCACAATGCATGCTGTAACTGCAAGTTTTTATGAAAGTTTAATTCAGTCTTCACCAGTTAATCCCTAAAACATGCATTCAAGCAATACATTCATCTGGCTCACTGTGCATTTTGGAGTATCTGGCAAGCCTCTTGCTCAGGTTAAATAGCTTGTTCCTCCACTGATTTTTTTTAATAGTATTAATTTGACTGATATGTGGTTGCTGGTATGAGTGGGTCAGAAGCAGGGGTCAACAACTATTTTGATTGGCCTCCCTGTCACCCAGCATGCCACTCTGTAAGAATCACATCAGTGTATCCTATCAGGTATGAGGTGGCAAGCATGCAAAATGCCTGACAGCCTCTTGTGCTGTCATTTACACTGTGAGTCAGAATGCAAATTGTTCAGGCTCTCAGACCCTACTGTAAGCCAATTGTTTGAGCACCCCCCCCCCAAAAAAAAAGAAACAAAAAAAAACTGGGGGTGGTGGTGGAGCGTAAGTGCACTTGCACATGTAAACAGGTGCACAAAACAAACATACAAAAGCATCCATACACACAGAGACCTGGATCACCCTCAAGGTCAGGCAATATTGGCAAATGGTAAGATAAAAGCAGCGCATTACTTGAAGCCATGTTGCAGTCTGAGATAACATCTCATTCAGTGGTACATAAAGACAGCTGTCTGTTTAGTTAAGCCTGGCCAAATGCTGGATTTTTGGGTCAATAGAGATTTTAGGGATTAAAAATTATTATATATGTGGGCTCTACAATTTAGACTATGTATTTATTTATATTGCTGCTTTTTATGAGAGCCTGTCTGCTTTTCATGATATTGAGACAAATTGCAGTATGGCCATGAAAGCTACTCTGCTGATTAACTCTTTGCGGATGGCTTTTTATCTGTTGGCATTTGATGTATGACATCTTTGTAAGGGCTACGGTCGAATGCAATCACAGGCCCTTTCATTGCAGGGGTCCCTTCAGATTGCCTGCTAGTTCTCAAGGGAGGCCATCGCTCAGAAAATATTGACTGTTGGACAGTGAGCGCCTGTGTGTATTAAAAGGGTTGCTTTAGAGAGAAATTGCAAATGCCTTTGTGTGTGTGTGTGTGTGTGCGTGTGTGTGTGTGTGTGCGTGTGTGTGTATTGCACTTGTCTGTCTCCATGTACTAATGGAGAAATAGTAGGAGAAAGCCACCCAGAAGGCAAAGGTCGCTCACCTTGTAAAAGGGACAGAAAAAAATTCCATTTTTTGCAAGACATTGCTCCCAAACACAGCCACTCTCTCCTATCTCATTGTTTTCCTATGCTTTTCCCTTGTTGATAGCCTTCACTTTCAGATTGGCAAGGAGCTCTTGAGCTTTCCAACTCTTTAAAGTTCACCTGCTGCACCTACATACTTCAGCAAGGCTCTCTCTTACCAATCTTGAAGGCTTTGCTTTTCCTTTTCTTTAAAGGGACACCAGTATTTGGTCCTCGATGCACACATTTAATGTTCACTTAAGAAAGAGGGATTTCAGCTTCATACAGATGCACAGTTCTTTTAAAATCAAGAGCTTGGAGATGTCCAACTAACTGCTGAAATTGAGTGTTCTTAATGGGTCTTACAAATGTCTGTACCTTTCTAAAAGACACAGCTTTTATTGCTTTGACTTTAGATAATGATTCAACATGGCATCAAAGACTAATTGTTTTAGAGTCCAGTCATGTTTATGGGCATGTCCTAATTGATAGCTTGTGCTGAAATGTTGTAAAATTCCTGCTGCAGCAAATCTCTTCAGAGACCTTGAACATGTGCCCATAGTAGGTTTATTCTTCAAATCTACAACTACACCAGTGCTAGTACCAGTTTCTCCATCAACAAAATGACTAATGCAAAACAACAAAACCCTACCTGCTCATTCACTGGAATTTACTGGGACAGAAACTTCAACAAATTGCCAAACAGTGAAATTAATTGGAGCCATAGGAATACATGTGATAGCCATGGCTGTGGCATTACCTTGGCCAAGACGAAAATACAGGTGAATCAGCACATTAAGACATTTGCAGTCTTGCAAAATGAAGTTTATCTTACCAAGAAACAGTCACTAGCTAGCATATATTAAATCCTGCTGTGCTGTGAGCTGCTTGATTGACAGTAATTATCGTTTCAGGCTTGTCATGGAGACACAAATGCTCTTGATGTCTTTGTGTAAAACCAAAGCGAGATCCCAGCCTCAGTCATCTACACAAAAATAACTCCAGCAACACGACAAAACATAATCTGTCTGATTAAATATTCATTTTTTGTGTGTAAAAATTTGTTGATTAAAATTAATGGTAGCGTCTATAAATAAATTACAATTTTCAAACTTTTAGAGTTATGTAATGTGCTTAAGCCTTTGCAAGTGCAGTTTGAAAGTAAAGTCTAAATACTTAAATGAACATTATGGAGTTACATATTTATAGATACATGATAGTCGTTGGTGTTGTTATCAGGGATATTCAAGTAGTCTGTTTGCCAGCGTGCGTAGGGATTTTTATTTTTTTTTTAAATATAACCACTGTGGATGCCAGTACAGCGAAAGGGCAAGCTTTAACTACATTGTTCCTCATGCGGTATCTTTACCTACCCTGAGGAATCGCCACATTTTAAGTGGTTAAAAAATAACTTGCGTTTTCTCTTGTTTTGTGATGGGTTGATGTAGTTGTTCCTCACACACTTATTATCACTCTGTGCCAATTGTTGGCACACTGCACTGCAGGACAAAATAAATTAAATTAGAAATAATGTGAATTAATTTAATGCATTGATGAGAAAATATGATATACTATGAATGGCAAGCTATTGGAGACTGCTATGAATTATTGTCTATGAGCACAACCCTCTTGGGAGGGCAAGGTCACACTTCAGAAGGTTGAATTTGATCCTGAGCTAAAAACATGCCTTTGCCCTGTACTGAGTGGGATAGTATTTCATGTAGCAACTTTGCCTCACTTAAACAATGAACAACTTGGGTGGGGGAGGAGGAAATCAAGGTCTTGCCCTTTTTAACCGTGGTGTTCTGCTCTGGGCAACACCCCCCTGGGGTAGATAGTAATGGAGTAATCCTCTTATCTATTACTGCTTCCTTCACCCTTGCAGATCGTTTTTCTCCTGCTCTAGTGTATCTTTCCATGCAGTGCTCAGTGTTTTCCCCAGTTGACTTTTGGACACTGTCTGGCTCGGGTCAGATTGAAATGGTCTAATGGTATTGGTGCAGTGCCATATCAATGTCACTCTGAAAGGATCGTGAATCAATCATTTAGTCTATTACAGCTGTTGCGTTTATTGAAACTCAGTGGTCAGTGTCGTTTTGTAATGTGCTGAAGCACATTTTTATTTGTTGATTATCTGCAGCAAAAAAAGAAAAGAAAAATCATTGGCACACAGACATGATTTCACAAGCTGACAATACCCTGCGACTTTACACATGTTGGCTCACATATTGGCGCCTCGGACCAGTCGTGTTGGACATGGTGTGTGAAAAGTGTCCTGCTGTGTCGATGGTGACAAAGACTATTTCTGTACTCTCTCAGACAGAGAAACAAGCAGGATGTGTTGCAGTGAACTCTCATCACACTGTGCTAAATAGCACCAAGGGGCACAAACTGCACCTAACATTAGCATGTTACTTTCTAAAGTCTGTCATGCCTTTTGGCCACCAGTGTACAGTTACTGAAAGGTTATATCGGACCCATGAGTACATCTGCTTTTAACATACTGTACATCACCTTGAACCACCGGACACATCATCAGTGATGTTTCCTGGCATCACTTGGTGTTGCTGGGTCTTTCAACATCAGACAGCCTCACCCAGGTGACCTGGCCGGGCTTGTATCCAAGTAGTTCTACACCACCCACGACTCCTCTCGCCTGAACCACAGCCACCCAGAAGCAACTTGTACATCTATTGTCTTTTTGGCCGAGTTAATAAGGTTAAGGTTAAGGTTAAGGTAACTTTATTGTCTCCCATTGGAGAAAATTGTCTTTGAAAAGGGAAACTGCTGCATCAAAGCAGACATTCCAAGCATAAACCCAAGAGTTGTGTTTGAAAAGCAAGGACGGGCAGGTAATAGATAATGGATGGCATGTAAGTAAGTCAGTAATGTACTGTGCTGAACAGTCAAGTGTCACATTTAGCATGACTTTTCCTGTTGTGTAGATATCATGAAAAAAGGATACTGAAATTATTAATGTTAGCCTTTACTATTACCATACACTCTGTGGTTCACTCAAAAGCTGCTGGATTAGTCTTTGTGAGCCCGTTGTCTCTGAGATAAAATGTTTGCACATGTGGGATGCACTTATTTTCTTCGCACAGAAAAATGTGTTTATATCACCCCACTGAGATGGTGGCGTGTACCCCAGTGAGATGATAGCATTCATCTGAATGGCAACACCTGTTCTGCATTTTGTCTGCATGTGTTTGGCTGTGTAGTCTTGCTCAAACAGGCCTCTCAGAGACATGGCATCAGTGAGAATCCAGCTTCAAAAAGGTGCTTAGTAATTCTGTTCAGATGAGCATGCAGGGAGAAACTGGGAATTGCCATCCCACAGTTGCATTATGAAATAATGGTAATAGAACAGGCAGTAACTCATAGTCTGGGTTAGGGTAAACGTTATGCTAAAGGCAATGCTGTACAATGAAATTCTGAAATAACTTGTTGCATTTTGAGTGAAACATTTACAACTTTTAGTTACCAATGATATTCATCAAAAGTACATTTTCTTTACTGTTAGCAACTAGTATGTGGCAATCTCTTCTTGTTAGAGGTTAGAAAAGAAGTCACTACTTTTACAGACCATTAAGTTGGAAATTCATTTGTATTAACTTATAATATATCAATATTATACATAAATAATATATGAACAAATTAGGGATTTAGAGAGTAGTAGACATTTAAACACGGTGGCAGTTTTAAACAAAAGTGTAACAATTTTCTCATAATGATAGAGCCTGTTATTGAGTACAGGAAATGATATTGCATGCCCATGAAATCCAGTTCCTTCCTATATTTTGATTAATTTGTGTGGTTGCCTTTCATCTCTTTTCTTATTCTTTTTGTACATATTTTTATCTGGTGCATGATCGAGGTCATGGAACACAGAAAAAGCACTGTTCCAGAGATGAGATGCTCAACAAACACATCACAGAATCAACAGTCCCTGGAAAATCACTGGAACGCGTATAGATGCTAGCATTTAAAATTAAGCAAAAATCTTATTACAAGCACAAAAAATGTTTATTTGTGTAAAATAGTCAGAGCAGTCTCAGTAATCAGGCGAAATCAGCAAACTTGTGGAAAAAGTGCCTTAACCAAAAATGAACATACTCTGGGTTTGACAAAACATCACAGAAAGCTGAACTTAAATGCCTGCAGCATCATGTGCTTACTTTCTGTGGAAGGATCCATTTGTGTATACATGTATGTATCAAGTCAAGTCAAGTCAACTTTATTTCTATAGCACATTTAAAACAGCAGCGGTTGACCAAAGTGTTTTACATCTAAAATAACTAAATAACATAAAATATAAGCTAAAATGACAGTTAAGACAGGAAACATAAACTGTAGCACATCAGCTACCACGTCATAAATTATTTATTACTGTTTTGTTTTTCCTTTTGCCTGAAGCAGAGACAAAGTTGGTCAGGACTGTAAATGTAAATTACAAGACAGGTAGGCTGATACACAGAGGTATTGCTTTACAGTTAAATCTTTTGTTACATAACAACTGTCCTCAGGTTAAGTCCTTGACTCCTTAATGGAGTCCTTGATAGAGTCAAGGATTAATGTCAAACTCTATCCTTACATTTTTGTTTTGATGTTAATAAAACCCAAATCCATCCATCAATTTTCTTGTGCTTATCCAGGGCTGGGTCACAGGGGCAGGAGCCTAAGCAGAGAAACACAGACCCCTCTCTCCCCAGCCACCTCCTCCAGCTTATTGGGGGGGGACCGAGGCCAGCTGAGAGATATAATCTCATCCACGTGTCCTGAGTCTGCCCCGGGGGCCTCTTACCAGTAGGGCATTCACAGAACACCTCACCCAAGAGGCATCCTAGTAAGATGCTTCGAACCACCTCAACTGGCTCCTTTCAATGTGGAGGAGTAGAGGCCCTACTGCACTTTTCACCCTATCTCTAAGGGAGAGGCCAGCCACCCTCCGGAGGAAGCTCATTTCTGCCATTTGCTCTTTAGGACCATAGGTGAGGGTAGGGATGAAGATTGACCAGTAAACCCTCAGCTTCGTTTTTACGCTCGTTAACGACAGACCGGTGCAGTATCTGCATCACTGCAATCACAGGCCCAATCCGGCTGTCAATCTCTCACTTCCATCTCCCCTCACTCATGAACAAGACCGCAAGATAATTAAACTCCTCCACTTGGGGCAGCAACTTGTTCCTGACCCATTTCCGGTTGAGGACAATGACCTCAGACTTAGAGGTGCTAATTTTCATACCTGCTGCTTCACACCCGGGTGCAAACTGCTCCAGTGCAAGCTGGAGGCCACCACCAGATGAAGTCAACAGGACCAGATCAGCTGCAAAAATTCTGAGGCCACCAAAGTGGAAGCCTTCTGTGGTTGTACAGGGACTGAATGGTCCGTAATAAAAGGACAGACACCCCATACTCCTGCAACACCCCCCACAGGATGCCCCAAGTGATGTGGTCGAATGCCTTCTCCAGGTCTACAAAACACATGTAGACTGGATGGCAAAATTCTCATGCAGACTTGAATATTTTTGCAAGGATGAAGAGCTAGTCTAGCCACATTGTTCCTCTTGGATCCGAAATTCAACTAAGGGATGAACTCTCCTTTCAGCACCCTGGCATAGACCTTCCCGGGTAGGCTGAGGCGTGTGATCCCCTAATACATGGAGCAACCCAAATCCAGTTTAGTCAAAATACTCATTGAGTCATCTCTCCATTTTCAGAACCACTTATCCACTTACTTTTACAGGTGGGCTGGAGCCTATCCCAGCTGTCACAGGTTGAAAGGAAAGGTGGCAGACAGGTCAGCAGTGTTAAAATATCCTTCCTGGATAATGGTTTATTTGCATGCTGTGTGGTCAGTGTAGTAAAATGTGATCTCAGAATATTTAATTTCCCCTCAATGGCTAATGTAGAGCTCCATACAAAAATCAAATGCCTGCACATAAAACTAAATAGTGACTCAAATATTGGTTACTAGCCAAACTGTAAAATGTAAACATCAATTAGAGTATGTGATGCTCAAGTACCTCCTGATCCACCTTTGAAAATGTTTTCAATATGATCACCTTCTTTTTCACTTACAAATTCTAAAAGTAAAGGTAGCAATTAAATGGTTTTTGTAATTCAGTTCTGTGCCAAGGTGACAGAGTGGAGTTTTCAGTACCTCTTGTCAGTAGGATTGCACAAAGTCATTACACTAAATGTAATGAAAACATCAGACCATGATCAGATGAAGAACCCAATAAGTTTTTGTGCAAATCCAAATCAGCAGTTTCCCAGTGCCCTTGATGTTTCCAACAGTTACTGCTTTTCCAGTAATAGTTACATCTAATTCCTTAAAATGTGGTCTCAATATTCTGGATCTCTCTGTGCTTTTCTTTTTTTTTTTTACCACACCACTAAATTTTATATCAAAATTCTTTTCTTGATTGTACTCTGCCAGGATATGTTATCATATCACATAATAGAATCTAATAGAGGTGGGTGACAAGGGGGAGGGCATGGATAGCATGGTTGTTGAAGGAGAAACCATTTGTCACATCATTATCAGCAGTATCCTGGAATTTGTCAGAGTCAATAACAAGACTGACTGCGCAGTGACAGACAAGCATCTAACAAACAGAGAAACTGTAATTTTTCACAAGACAACAATTTCTATGCATCAGCTCTCTCAATGAGGGATTGAGGAGACACAGAGGGGACATTAACAAAAGAGTGGAATACCAACTAAGTGTAGTCTGGATGCATAAATAGCAAAGATAGTTTAGACACAACTACCCCCTCAGAGTGTTTGAAGGGCCAATATTGAATTTAGAGATAATGTGGCAAAGATGAAACGCTGGCTGATCAGACGGCTATTAGCTGCATCCTGCCACTACTCTTTAAGTGTTTTTTTTTTTCACTCTCCTCTTCTTCTCACATGCTCTTTCAAGTGTATTCATACTGGATGTTGGGAGATACACATCTTTAAATAGAACAGTGGGTGTAGGAAGGGCATATGTGGAGGAGGGGTGAAAAGACAAAAAGTTGATCGTTGATGTCTGTTTTACTTAACCATCTGAAAGAAGGCTTGATAAGGGTCTAAGATCAATAAATCTCAGGGAAGTAGAAAAGATCAAAATTGGACTCTTGTATTTCAACCTTTTTCTTATTCTGCCCAGTCCCTCCACTGGCTCTCTCATTTGTGTCTGCCTGTGCACCTCAAGGAGTATATACCTTTCTTCATGGCTCCTGTTGCGTTTTCAACCCTGCCCATCATGCTTCCATGGTATAATGATCCCTGTTTGAGGGGGAAAAAAATGCCTCTTGGGGATGGGAAAGCAAAGCTGCTGTTGAAAAATTATTATCCCACACAAGCAAGGACAGCCTAGGGACCCTGCCACATACACAGGTCTCTGCATGTTTTGGTCAACTGACTAAAGAAGGGGGGGCGAAAAATTATGCTCTTGGCTGCACATTCAAGGCTGTAGTTGGAGTCAGCAAGGTGTGCCAAGTAACACAGCTGCATGCTGCAATCGATGACCTGGCTACCAGAGAGCTGGGATCAATGATGCCCTCCCTGTTACTCTGCAGGCTTTTTTTTTTTTAATCATGGACATGTGCTACAGTCCTATTTTTTTTATTTGCGAGCCTAGGTGGTGAGATTAGTTTCAGGATAATTTAAGGCAGACAGATGGAGACAGATAAATACTCGCTAAGTTTTATTTGTTTATTCAATGCAGATTAACAATACCTTTTTCTGTCTGCCAAATTTTGTGCTTATAACCATGTGATCACAGGCTTTAAAAAATATGAAGCACACAGCCTCTCAGATTTTATCCTTTATTCCAGGGTCAGAGAAACATGGCACAGCACAAGCTAATTTCCACCATTTTTGAGGGCATTCGGCTCACTGCATCTTTAAATCTCTGCAGGCTAGAAGGATTGGATGTAGTGGCCTGTTACTCTGATGCCTGTTCACAGTTCAGTTAGACAGCAATCTAGTCAAGTGTCTTCTGATCCCGACCGCTGGATGCATTTAATGTTTAGATTATATGATGTGAGAAATACTGCTTGATTGTAGAATAAACAGGGGCATACCAAACACAGAGAGCCAGACAACCATCATGCTCACCACCTTGAGCCAATTTAGAATTACCAATCAATCCAACATGCCTTTGGACTGTGGGAGGAAGCTGGAGTACCCGGAACAAACGCACACAGACACCGAGAGAACGTGTTAACGCCACACAGAAATCCAACTGGCTTGTGGATTCGAACCCAGAACCGTCTTGCTGTGAGACAACAATGCCTACCACTGGTTGACTGTCCCAACCTTAGTCATATCCTCTCTTACACAATGTGCTGCTAGAAGACCTCAAATAGTAAACATATGGGCTCTTATCTGAATGATAATGAGACATTTGCAAGGGCCAAGTTTGAAAAGGCCAGTGGGGGCAAACGGGGAGGTTCTAATTCCACTTCATCCTCTGAGTTCTTTTGGCAAGTTGAGAGCTCTGAGAGAGGGGTTGTGGGAACACCATCTCCCTGCTCTCTATCCTAATTCTGCTGCCTGGCACAGTCGGATAAAGAGGTAAAGAGGCCACCGGCACAGCCTCCAGTGTTTCAAGTCTGATTAATCTTCTGATTAGGTTAATCCAGCAACGCTTCAATGGAGGGAAGCCACTCCTTTGTGGAAAGTCGTCTCTTCCAAAAGAGTTTTTTTTTTCTTTTAAATCTTCAAGTCTTTCTGTTTTTATCTTTAGTCTGGGGTTAAAGGTGTTGGTCTTCATCACATTAACAACTTTACGTGAAAACACTTAAGGGAGACTTTACACGAGGTTTGTGTTTGTTCCTCTGGATCTTTGCTGAAATGCCTCTTGATTTGATTTCAGTTTCATTCCTCTTAGCAAAGTGCCCACAAGAAAAATACCTTCTAAAACCTGTGTTCGATCAAGTCTCTGGTTATTGTTTAAGAGACAAAAGCTAATGAAAGCCAGGTAAGGAAGAATGCTTTACTGCTTTACACTGGAAGATACAATAGGAGCATTCCCTGATTTATCACCAAGTTGGAGCAATGAATAGAAAATGTTAATGAAGGTCAAATGACAAAGCGCTTTCTCTGGGTTCATAGTGAGGTTGAGTCTATTAAATGGCCCCCACTACCACACATACCCCTCTCTCTCTCTCTCTCTCTCTCTCTTTCTTCTACACACATAAAACTCATTTATTTAGCTTTCTGCTGCTTAATGATCAGAGAACATTTATTTTGCACAGTGTATCCTGTTCTATTGGATAATGTTTTTGTAGAGTTCACACTTAATTAGCCTTTTTGGTCTCTACCCATCTCTAAAACATTAAATAAATAGGATGTGCTGCGCTGATATGCAAGCCTCCCAGGCAATCCTCTGGTGTATTTAATAGACTATTTATTTTTGATAATCAAGCGTTAGAGAGTGGTGGTAATCCTGTTTCTCTTGGCGTGCTGCCTTTGTCTTCGGAAGGACAAATGAATTTGCTTAGCTCATTAATTGATTTGAGTGATCCAAATCTCTGTGATTATTTGGACTTTTCTGATTTCACAGTCAAACCAGTACCTGTAATGTTGATCCTCGAGCACTGTTGTCATTAGTTTTAACAATCCATCACATGATGTCACATTTTCATGTGATTCAGTTCAGTGAGCTTCACAATAATCTGTGTGAATCTGAGGGTAGTAGGGCAGGCTGGCTGGCATTAAAAACGGGGATGTGGTTTGAGCTTCTTGAAGTTTTACGCTTTGCACAGCTGGTGGTCTTACACGTCCAAGTTTGGTGTCTTGACATCTTGCCACAACACCTAGCTGTGGGCAGAAAAAGTGTTGTGCATTTGGATCAAGCCAGTGACCTTCTAGTTACATGATATTCTGTCTAACTTCAGGCCACCCTGCTTCCTCTCTCTCGGATACAGTGCCCAAAGCAACAAGCATCACTACTAAGTACTGTTGTGACACAACTCTGGATGACTACCCCCCCCACGCCCCACCCCACCTGCAAACACACTGATTCAAGTTACACTGGGCACCAACCTAAATGGGCTTAAATTTTTAATTTGTGCTGGAGAACAGAGATCACATCTTGGGAGGATAGCATATCTGTAATTTATTTAAGAACCTTGCAGAGGAAGAGTTATTTTGGAGGCAGAGCGCTGGAAGGGAAGCATCCGGGTGGAATTTTTTTTTTTTTTCAGCCCAAGGGGCTTGTAGGTAGACTCCACTCAGCAGTGACCTTCTCTCTGATGTGGAGGAGCACAGGGAATGAACATTCTATTTATGTGCAAGTCCTCGGGTAAAATCTGTTGAGTGCAGAAACTATTTCTTCTCTATCCCTAGGAACAATAGAAGTGTTTTAATAATTAATATGAAGTTTTGCTAAAAATCCTTTTACATTTTACCAGAGTAAAATGATTCATCAGCTTCTGTCACCCAGTTTGACTCATCTTGAATTACCCTTACGTCTGAAGACTTGGTTCTCTGAGGAGTGCAGGAAAGAGTGCTCAGCTTCCACTGGTCAAATACACGTCAATTCGCTGGCTTGAAATAAAAGCTTTGTCACTCTTAATTAAACCAGGCCTGATTAGCACCGACAGGTGTGGCGGGTGTTCTGTTTGCTCATGCAGCTGTAACAAACATGCCTGCTGCAAATCTACAGCAATTTATTAAAATCGCCATCAAAAGCTACCGCTTATACACGCCAGAGCGGTAAATGCGTAAAAGTGGGGTAAAAGTGGTGGGGGCTGTGGAGGCTGGTGGTGGTGGCATGCTATCATGGAGTTCATCCTTAATGAGTGTGGATTAGCAGGGATGATCCGGGCTTTGCAAAACCCCTGGTCCAGGGCTGGCCAGCATTGTGTGTAACTGTGCATGTGTGGAGTGATTGGAGGTGACATCGTGACACAATCCAAAGTCAGTTTTGGAAATCTTTCCCAGAATTCTTCGCTTTGATTTTGAACTGTAAAATTACACTGTATGACCAAGAGAGTGTGTGTCCATGTGTGTGCTTTCACTTTTGTTCCCCTTGTGCCATCAGTCACCAAGCAGTGCATCATGGAAGTGAAACCTCCCTCCCAAATAAGCGTAAGAGCTGATTTATGTCTTTCTGCAGTAACTTATTTATTCATTTAAATATTTGTGAGCTGTTGTTTGTGAGGGGATAATGCTTGATTTTTTTCCAGTTATTTATTTTTTCATTGCTGCACAGTGTTTTGGGGGTTATTTCATGTTTGGACTGCACAGTTTCTTGATGCTTTCTACCTTGGGGCATGAATTTTTGAGCATGTTTCTGGTCGGGTCACAAATTACGCTGCTTAGAGAGAGTTTGGGGAAACTTGTGACCAAAGCATCACCAGTTTGAATTTGCATGCTGAGCATTCAGTCTCATTTTTGCTGAGGGACATGTGAAACACACTCCATTAGTAACTACTGATGAGCTTCCCTTCAATTGTACGCGTGAAATAGTGAGGCTGCTTTCTAGTTTACTGATGTGAGAAGGTGGATGAATTTGTGTGCTGATAATTTACATGGAAGAAATGTGTTTTAGGTACAGAAAAAAAAGCATTTTCATTATTGAATGAGTTAGATAAAACCCAATACATCCTACAGTAACACTAAATGCTAAATGAGATAGCAAGCCGTTCTCTTGTCCTTCAGGAACTTCTTATTTTCACAATGTTACTGAAGCGCTGGCTTGTCCAAATGTAATGACTGATGCCCTAGTTTAGCCGCAAGGTCAAGTTAACAAGCTGACATTTCAGACACCCTCCGGTTTAATGATGGTCATCTCTTTGCAGCCAATAGCTAATCCGGAGATTTGCAGCTAACACATAAAGACGTTAGAGTGATATGTTTGCTGTCACAATGAAATATGGGCAATTGTCACAAAATAGCAAAGCCATTCCTCAACTCAACCGCAGAACTCTCCTGTCACAAACACACACAAAGTGCATACACTGCAGTGTCCAGGATGGAAATCGGATAGTCAGACAATAATTTGAGTAGAGCCATAAACATGTGGCCCGGGAGATGAATTATAATAATTAATCCACTGTGTCCATTCCCAACCACCTCTCGCTCTAACTCTCCACAAATTCACCACATGCGCACGCATAATACACACTCAACCCCCCCCCCCACACACACACACAGCCATTCAGGCTCGGGAACACAGCTGTGACCACCTCGGCGCCTTTCCAACCCAATGTCACCAACATTTCTATCGAAGGACATTGAAGGGGATTTAGTCTGTCTCTCTCTCACTATTAAACCCCCTGCACCTTCACAATAGAACATGCTCTACTTTATCATGCCCATCATATCATGAAGCATTAATGTGGGGGCCTACAATAACATTATTTATAGAGGCGTTAATATTAATATCGACCTGTGCGCTGTCAAGCGACCTGATTTACTGAGCACTGGAATGCCGAGCCATGTAGAGGTGACAGGTGGACTAATTGAATATCAGTCACTGCACACAGCATGCCAATAGACACTCTTGCTGCTGGACAAGCATGCACACAATTTACAATTGTCCAGTGTGCACATGCAAAAAATAAAAAAGACAAAAAGATTTAAGTGGATGAGTGCACTCCCAACTCAAAGAAACACAGAGGACTTCTGTGTGTGCGTAAAACATTTCACCTCATAGACTTTCTAACCAATGTTACACGGCAGCAGTTATGACTGGGAATTTGAAGAGAACGTGTAAGTATATAGGACTCTGCTGTACTTATCTGCTCAAAACAGGCTCTGCTAATGAAGCTTCACTCAGAGTGGTTCATAGCTGGACCGTTTCATCGGAGAATTGTTGTTTGAGTGCGTGGAGGTTTTCTGACGGAGCACAAAGGTAAAGGATTAGTTAGCAGCCACGGAGAATAATGAGGTTGTAGGGGAAAAGCAGTCTAGTTCAGTGTGTTTTGTTTGTTTTGAAGGAAACACTTCACAAACTTTATTGAATTTGAGGCAGTGTGACAAACACGCTGATCAAAGAAACTGATTTTCCTTAATGAAACCATTAAATTGCACTTTTAAACTATTGTCAAGCTCATTTCCTCAAAGTTTTCTGTTGCTGCTCAGTGTGAAGAGTGTTTTTTTTATGGACACATTATAGTTATGCAGAATCTGTAGGCAAGGTACAGTCTTTTTGGCACCAGAAGCTTTCTTTGGTTTTATTCCCCCAGTCAAATCTGAGCAAGTTTTAGCCACATGCAGATAGATACTCCCTGAAGAACATCATAGGAAAAAACATTTGCTTGGATGAAATGCCAGAACTACTGGGTAGTTCTGGAAGCAGATTTAGCTTTCTAAAAATGATCTTTTATTTTTCATCTTTAAATCTATATTTGTGCACAATGTCTTGCACACAAAACAGAAAGTCTTGGCCTGGATATCCACTGGCACAGGAATACTGGCCACCCTGGAGGATAAGTCATCAGATGATATCATCAGATATAGTACAGCAAGACGTGGTCATTTTCATTCATTATTATGGTTGTTCAGAATACTGCCTAGAATAGACGTGTTGCTGAATTAAAGTAAAGAAGACAGGAGGTTATTATCCATCATTTGTTAGTTTTTTAAAGCTTGGCATGCAAATGGAGTCTTGTTGGTACTTATCTACCTTGCTAAAAGGTTTTGAAATCTTAACAGTACTTACCAGATTGGTAATTTTGCCTGTATTTTTCTTGTTTAACTGATATTTCTAGTGAGTGAGGCAGAGGCTTCATTAAGCACATTATATTCGTAAAGCACACATAGCTGGTGACAGCTACATGTCGTGACCACCAAAAACTTCCCCTTTGATATTTGTCTTACATTTGGTTTTTAATATTATAAGAGTTCGTCCCATCTATGCAGGCTAAATTGCAAAGCTAATAGTAAAAGCTCTTCGAAGTATGCTATCAACATAAAGGCAGCAAGACCAATCCAGCACAGTGTAACATGACTGAGCTCGGGGGGGGGGAATCAACTTCAACTAAATATCGGTTGTTTCAAATTACAGAACATTCTCAAAGAAGTTGAAATTGCATCAGTCCTTTCTGTAACACTGACAGTGTCTCTCTGGTAATTTTGTCCTGCTGTCATAAAGGAACAACAACAGAAGTAAAGTTTGTAATGTTACCACCCCTGTCTGTAATCTTCTGCTAAACTTTGGAGGAAGGAAAGCGTGATTATATTCCAGTTCCAGTATACGTCAGTCTAGGCTCCAGTGTTTGTGAGGCTCCAGTGTTTGTTATTTTGCCAGCAAAACTTTTGAGAAGTGTGAAAGATCTAAATTTGGATTTCAAGCACCTGTGGCACAGAATTTGAGAAGTGTGAGCTGTGGGAGAGCCACTAGAAGTTCGAATCAGTCAGTCACACAGAGCATGCTCTTTAGTTTCCTCATTTCCCTCGACTTCTCTCCGCTCATCCCTTTCTTGATTTCATCTGATCTCGCATCTCTTCTAGCTCATCCTTTCTCCACCTCCCCTGCTGTCTTTTTTATTCCTAGTGCTTATCCTTGTTTCCCCTTTCCCCCTCCTGTCTTTGTGTCTGTGTTCACCTCACTGCTGAACTTTTCCCCTTTTGACTCCTCCTTTTGTCCTCTTCCTCTTCTCTGTTCCTCCTTTCACTATTTGCTCTCCTGACTCCGATCCTCCACCTCAGTCCTTTTCTCCATTCATTTTTCTGCCTTAACAGACACCATCCAGTTGATTACATCAGCTAAACCTCACACATTTCTCATTATTTCTTTTCACACCTATTCTCTTTTCCTTTCTGTTTTCTTTTCCTGACTCTTCTCCTTACTCGGTGAAGATCTGGTTTTTAGTCTTAAAATACCTGGAGGACAATGGAGACTGAGGAGGAGGGTGGCTGAGCATAAGGTGAGGAAAAGGTGCTACCATAGCAACATTTTTTCATTCAGAGAAAAATATAGTCTTTACTTTTGTGACATCAAGGTAGAAATTGTGTTGACATTTCATCATGTGGTCGAGGTGTGTGCTTTTTTTTTCACCTTTTAAGCAGCGTACCTTTGACATTTGCAAAGAGTAGATCGTCCTTGTGGTTTGCTTCTTTCTGTGTTATCATTTTTTTTTGTTTGTTTGTTTGTTTTTTACATGGATGCTTAGAGTGTCCCAGTTCCTTGTTCTTCTATTCTGAATGCACCCTATGTGATCACATTGCTGGAGAGAAACCACATACACCCATTTCTGAGCATGCATGTTTTCATTTCCCAATTTGCCATGCACCATGATGCTCGACCATCTGTCTCAGCACGGTGACTAAACTCAATGCCAATATGTTGCAGGGTCATGAGAAAACAAACCGGAGCTGCTTTCCACATGATTGGACAAAGCGTAACTTAACCCATGTTCTGTACCGAAAAAAAATCAATCTGTGAGTTGTGCTCTCGCCTGCATGCCATTGTAAGGATGGTAGGCAAGATTCCCACTTTCTTAGATGTTGATTTAGAAGGTATTTTAGCTCCCATGCTGTACAACTAGCTCTTGATTCTGGCTGATTAATGGCAACTTGCCTGGTCAAGGGAGTGTCTCATGCGACAGAGGAAGTGGTAGTGCAGCAGCGTGTGTGCTGTGAATAAATGCTGTACATTAAACAATTCCCCCGCGCTCGTCTTGGCAGCCAGGCATGTGGGAGTATTGCAGAATTTGGCCTCACATTTTTTTTATAAGTGACACAGGCATACATGCTCATGTGTGAAAACAGCCACCTATATTGTATATGCTACCCCCCCCCACACACACACACAAAATCGCTAAACCAATGCTATGTACTTTTTCCAAACCCATTCTGTGAAGCATTTAGCATTCTTTCTGATATGCATGGGCACACAAACACATTGCAGTTTCTCTGTAACATCTTTCAAAACATATTTTTTTATACACACACACACATGCACACATCCAATTTCTACTCTCCCTTTTGCTATAGTTAGTATACCAGGGACTACTATTGCAGCTAGCCTGTTAGTTGACACTGATTGGCCAGTGAGGGCATGCCTGACCCCGGTGGCCTGTCAGAATGAAGGATCATGTTGACGGTCAGCCGTCGAGGTAATAATGCCCACAGAGGATGCTTGGAGATTGTCTGCAGGCAGCGCCCAGTTCATGAGACAGCAGGGGAGGAGGAGAGAAGTCAATAACATCAGGATGAGGACAAATAGTAGTCAGTGGAAATTTGTTTTCCTTTCTAGTGAAAAAGAATTTTTTTTTTCCTTTTTCCAAAACTGCAAAGTTGTCAGATCAAGAGTAAGTTTTGAGAGTACTCTTTGGGTAATTCAATTTCATTAATGGCTAATACTTCTAAATCTAATTTACAAGAGATATTGCATTTCAGCATTGCACCTCGATGATAGTTCGGTTAGTAAGGAATCAGATGAACCTTGACCCTTGTAGCTATTATCAAAATTAAGTCGATAAAAACCAAAAATTATTGCCTGCTATTTTAACATGTCATAGATTTGCTAGATTCATACTCTTAATTTTGAGAACTTACTTGTTTTGCCTTACATTAAGCATTTTGGGGAAAAATTTTTTTGGTCAGGGAAAACAAGAAATTAAATAACGCACTCCAGGAAAACGCAACTGTGATGTTTCTCTTTGTTCTTGTGTTTTAGTGTTTAAATTATTAATCAAGAAATGGCACTTAAACTTGGATTGAATTATGTGCACACAATGGCACTCTGCGTATTAATTTGATCACAGCATGTAGCATTAACACAGTATTAACAGTTTTTATTCTTAAAAACATTCAGTTTAGATTTTTTTCAATCATGTCAGTATTGTTATTATTATTATTATTATTTTTGCTTCATTTTTTTGCCACCTTCATTTTTGATTAACTTTTAGTTAGCAATAAAAATCAGTGTTGGGGTCCTTATTCAAAAATTAATATAATGCATTACTTCAAAAAAAGTAACAAGTAGTGTGTAATGTGCTTGTGTAATTACTACCCTGAGAAAGTGTTGCATTACTTACTCAGTAACATGGCCTGAAATGCAGTCACACAATAACAATATAAACCTTAGTCTACAGTCTCACATACTGGCAGAAATTACTGTCATAATGAGGACATACAGTACCAGTCAAAAGTTTGGACGAGTGTGTCCAAACTTTTGACTGGTACCACGATGGAGAAACACAGGTAACAACATAACTGTATATGTATGTAATGTACCTGTAAAGCACTATTATTAATCACATTACACTCCAAAATATCACATAACATGTGATTATACACAACACTGATAATAACACTGATAAACACAGTACAAAACTTAAACTGGCATTTACAAAAATCTTCCAAAACAAACCCCAAAGTACATTTGGAGAAGGCGCCCACATACGGCTCTCCATATCCACGTGATATTGATCATGCTCATGTCCTGCTGTTCTTAATGATATTCATGTTAGCTCAAAGGAGTCTCTACCCACAGGGTCATGATGAACTCCTCTGACTTCTCACTGGAGATAACCCTCCTCAGCTGCTCAGTGGAAGCTCCTTAGGGTGGACTTATTGCTACCCACAGCTGCAAACCTGACTGAGAGTAGACTGAGTATCGAGTGCGGCTACAGTGCTTTAGATGTGGCCTTCAGATATAGAGAAACTCATAAAAGCATATGTACAGTACCAGTCAAAAGTTTGGACACACTCACCCATTCATACACAATTATACAATATGTACAACTCATATATATTTACGTAGCAGAATATTACAAACATACAAAAAATATTTTGCATCATATACACCAAAGTAAGTATGCATCCCTGCAATTACATGTCTGCACTATCAGCATAACTTCATTTTGAAACCATGAACTTATTCCATCCATGCAGTGGCCTGTTGTGCATGAGTAAATATCAAAACAGGCATCAATCACATTCACACATGCACACACCTACACACATGTATGCACCCACAGATTTGGACCAGGCTCATTAGAGATGTGAAGGAGAAAATGATCAAGAGAAGCCAGGAGGGATTTCATGCAGATTTGCACTCCATAGCTCTCAAGCAATCAGCAGCAAGCCTCCTCCTCACCCGAGAACTGTCGTCCTGTGGTCACAAAGGGCAAGAAGGAGAGAGAGAGAGAGGAACTCATCACAGCATTTGTTGAATTCCCCCACCTACCACTTGAGGAGGTCGTTCATTTAGTAGTCCCTTTCATTAATGTTTCTCTGTCATTTTCCCTCTTTCTCCCTCTCCCTCTCTCTCCTTCTATCGACTTTAAAGGTACGAGCGAGTGAGTTGTAAGGAGAAGAAAAAGAAGCCACTGGAGCAGCTGAAGATATGAGGCTAAAAAGGTTTTGAAAACAACCCAGCGGTAAGTGGGCCCCTAAATTTTTGCACAGCGCACCGCCATTTTAGATGGAGTAATTATGTTTCCAGAAGCTGCCTCGCACCCTGCATAATAACTGATTTTACACTGATGGGCACAAATTCAAGCTTTCTCAATCCTTTTTTTTTGTTCAGCTATATTCTTCCTCCATGTGTTTCTACCTTACCCAGCTTTTCTATCTTTTTTTATGCTTTTGCTTACAGATCTCTGATAGTCACAGTGTACCATAATCCTGTGTGAATGAGATATTCCCATTTATGTCCGTCTTCTCATTTTTCAACCACTGCAGATATATACGCTTTCTAGCCTGCTGGGGCTGCATTGTTACCTGTGTTTTGAAATGGCAATTATTGCTCAAAAAGTAAGGCTATGGCAAATTAACTTACCAGCCTAATTGAAAAGATACTAGGTCATTATTTCAAAATAATACGTGTTTTGTTGTCTCTAATGGAAAATCAAGTAGAGCATAGGAAGCAATTAATCAAAACTATAGAACCAAAAAAAAAGTCTAATATGTATCTGAGGGTGCAGGCAGAAAAGGCTGAGATTTATCTGTTTAATTAACCAAATCATTGCACCTTTTTTTATTTTTTGCATGCATGTAAGTGTATGAGTTAAAGTTTATTGAAGTTTAGTCCAAACTCCGAATCCAGTGTTTTTGTTTTCACTTCCTAATGACACAATAAACTGTCATCTTCCTTTACGCTTCCCGTGCACCCTGTGCTGAGCTCATCCATCCATAGTGACAGCTCAGCTAAGGCTGAGCGAGATATCATCTACCTGTCGCTACAGACTGGCACTGAGGAGCTCCTCCTGTACTTCTGCAATTCTTTCATTCAACAAACCGTACTGATGACTCTCAGATCTGGAAGCTATCATGCATCGATTTAGACATATAATGTACCCACCTGTATGGGTTTTTACAAGCTCATTCACAGCTTCCGTCTGGTGTAGAATTCATCTGAAATGGCCTCTGCGTTTGGTCTGGAGTTCCCTTGAGATTACAAATGGTTACATTTTAAAAGACTGAACATGTTTTTACATAGTGTTCTTGGGGTGTAATCCCACCATTTTTTGAATTATAATTCTGCACGTGCCACCCACCCTATGTCTCAAGAGGTTCATGTTAGCCTTTCAAATATTACAGCAGTAGGTCAAAATAAAGACTCCCAGCTTAGTTATGAAACGCCCTCATCTCTATTGCTCCAGTCGGGGAATAGTTTAATTTCAAGCTGATAGATCTAATGTAGGTGACTCCACAGCCATTACATGCACTCCACACCACATTCTCATTTCCATATCATCACTTGATTATTAGTGCTGCTGGCAGAGCAGGAGACATGCAGAAACTGTGAATGAATGTGAACAAATGGGTGTCAGAGCACATGGAAGCCCAGACATGTCCTTGTCATATGCACGGGGTCCCCTGCTTCTTGTCACCTTGCTGCCAGAGGCTACCAGCCTCATTAACAGCTGTATTTGGTATACTGAACCACGATGAGAGTTAAGTCTCAGTGCCCTGCTTTATTTGACTGGCGAAAAGGTGGAGAGGCAAGATGGCACATCTGGACCCCCCTCTGTGGGCTCAACAAGCTGGAAAGTGAAAGTGCAAAGAGAGCGTATAGCAACATTAGATCCCCTGATGTGTCATATGACTGTGCCAGTTACACATCAGCATAACAAAAACTGTGTTTTAAATACTGTCCTCTGCAAATGTGCTTAATAAAAAAAAATAGTATTAATCTGTTTGTTCATGTCTTCAAGACACCACATGTTTAGTAGATGGAGATGCTCTCATTAGCTGTTTAAAAATCATTGACATGGTTATCATGGTAAGTTGGGAGCTAGCTTAGATCTCAATACCAAAGGAATAAACAGATTTATTGTCTCCTACATTATAACTGACTCGAGTTTATGTTAAAGTTTTGGCAATGCCAAAAGTTAAATCAAAAATATAATAAGCAGATGCTCTTCTTTTTTGGCATAACACAGGACTCAGACTCGACTCTTGCAGTCCTCTGCTGAACCAGAGCGAAACCATGATTTACTTCATTTTTATAATTTTTTTCCATCTATGTCATTATTCAAAGGCATTGTGTGTTTTGTTTATTACAAATTATATTTAAAAGATTGGAAGCATCAATGAAACAATGCTGGTTAAAAAAAAAAATGCATCCACAGTATGTAAAGAGGTGAGGCAGTGTTACATTCGCCGATGACAGATGTAATGTTATCATTACTTTCAGATCAAAATGTTTTGTGTTGGTAGACTTTACGTTTGGTACCAGAAGCAATGAGTTGGATCCAGTATTGATGACAAAATGTTCACTCTTTAGACGTTCACTAAAAAACCCCACAATATTCCTTATGACATTATGAGGTTTGTTTGTTTGTTTTTTTGGTTTTTTTGAATGAGTAAGTAAATAAACTTCTGAATGAGTTGCTGCGCTTTCATGAGAAAGCTGCAGTGACGGGTAGCCATGCTAATGCAAATTTAGGGGAGCAGAATGTTCAGAGGAGAGCAGCTCTGTTCACAGTTTGGAAATCATGTGACAATTCATTTATTGGTACAAGTTTGCCAGTTGTAACACTGCTGAGTGAAAGGACACTGCACTTTTCCTGTTAAGCTGGTCATGAACTAAAAATAACACCTCAAATTGCACAGAAATTCCAAACGTATAAATTCAGCTATTCAGCTATTTCTGCTAGAAATCAGGACAATGCTTATCATTGGTTTCACACACCAAACCCCATTTTTAAGCCTCCCATGAAAATGTCTTTAATGGTGCACTGATGAGAGGACTTTAGCATTATAACATTCATTTTGTCAAGTAAGCATGTAATTGGACAACATAGTTATTTGATTGTCAGCTGCAAAACACTTCAGTCTGACTGAGTTTGAGCACAAACATGGTCACCAGTGTGGCTGCTTCGGTTAAAACTATTTGCCTAAATTGGATGCAGCATCTTAAAAAGATCACCCCACCTGGGTTTTGTTTCTTTTCATTTTGACATCTATTTTTCAGTTAAATGTTCTTAGTGTTTCGGTAATTCCTCAACTGTGTAGCTGATTCAGTTGCCTTCCTCAGCAGGAGGGAGATGTGAGCTCCTCTAACTTTACCTGACTGGGTCAAATCCATAAGGCCTTTGCACCTGAATGAACAGACAGCAGCAACTGTTGGCTGAGCTTTAAAGACAGTTTCGAAGGAAAAGAGAGCAGTAGCTCTTAAGTGGCTCCTAGGATGTTAGCAGCACAATTAAACAAAGCTCTGCTAATCTTTACAGCTGGCGTCAAGAGGCACTGTGTTCTCTCAGAGCAGTGTTATCCATAGCATGGCACTGGTAGTCTGACAGGGTGGATAATGTGCCTTTCTGCCACCATCCTCTTCACAGCAGTGCCTTTACTACACACTTACTGTACTAGCAGCAATCCTAATATACATCATAAAGACAGAGACAAAAAAAAATACAGCGATGAATTAGCATTACTCACTTATATACGCTCCAGTTATTTGTTGCGGCATTTAAAGAAATTTAAATTGACCTCGAGTTTTTTAAAGCAAGGAATCTGATTATGCTAGCACATTGTAATTTCATGGTATTTGGGAATGAAGAATGCTTTATTATATATTCTCTTCATCTCAGAGTAATGATGTAAAACTATGCAGTGTGATGCATTTTAATAACGGTCCTCTTTGAAATCCATTAAGCTTACTTTCTTTCGTTGCTCAATCATCAGCTCTGCCACAAGTTCTGGCCACCTGTTAGACCAAGATTTTCTTCATAATACTAAAGCATCCCCTGTAGCTTTGAACTTACACACACTCAGAACTTAAGCACTTACATTTCTCCCTTGGTTTGCCAAAGAAAACTTTATGGAAGCTGATGGAAGAGAACAAACAACCTGCTGATATGTTCTGATATTTAAAAAAAAAAAGGATATATAATTTAGGGTGGGGATGGAGAGATGCTATCTTAGTCCTATTAATGCAGTCATTGCTATGTTGCCCCAGGATATAGAGCCTAATCCAGAGGAGTGCAAGTGAATGGGACTGTGGATCGGTCTTGCCAGACCTACTTAGGTTCTGGTTGAGAGCACAGTGCTGTGTGGGCGAATCTATTCTGTCCTAGGCAGGGCACAGCATAAACATTGCCCAGGGAATGCAGGCAAGCAAGCAGGCAGGCATGCAAGCAGTCAAGCGGACAAGAGTAAAACTATAAGGATGGTTGCCTTTAATTTCCTTTCTACTGACTCCTCTCAATTGTCCAGGGCCTGAGAGCAAGAGTGGAGACAGAGAGAACAGTATGTCCATGTGAGTGGAAATTACCTGTAGTAAAACCTTTTTTCTTGGGCCTCACCAAAGTATTTACTCTTGTCCACCCTCTCCCTCTCATATACTCTGACACACACACACACACACACACACACACACACACACACACACACACACACACACACACACACACTTTTATACTGAATCTGCTCTGATTCATCCAGTTGCCACCACAAAGCCTCGCTTGCTCTCTTACTGTCTTAAAGTCATCTGCGTTTGCTCCATAGCACTCTGGCATTCTGACCTTCTGCTGCTGCATGTAAACAGACTACCACTGCTCCCCCCTCCACTGCCATCCCCCACCTTCCACTACCAAATAAGGGCGACAGAGCCTCTGAGAGCCACCAAGTCAGTCAGCCAGCCCACTGAGAAGGCCATTAGAGAGCCAGCAAGCCAGCGGAGGGGTTGGTAGAAAACCACCTCTGGCACCACTCATCACTCCTGGCCTCTCTGGCTTTACCCGCCTCTCTGCGGTTTAGAAATACACACACACTCACATCATATACACAAACACTCCCTGAAAGACACACATATATATCCACACCGTACCACATGCACTGTGACCTGAAAGCATTAAAGGCACTCAAATACTGTACCCTCTGTATAGCGGCACACATTGAAAGGCGCATGCAAACAGCACACAAAAAAATCATTCAGCATAGATACAAAAGAAACGTACACAGTGCACTACACATAAACAGAGTAATGATATATTACTTCATTAAAAGCACACCTACACACAACATAAATAATATATTGGGTGCTTTCTGCAAGGCCTTCCTTTAAACAATCAAAGATGTGTTTCTAGATTTATATGGGCTACATTATTAAAGGTGCTTATCTGTCAGTAAACATAATTTTTACATCCCAACTGAAAAACAATGAATATAACCAAGGTATAAGACAGATGACTGTTAACGAAAATTATATTTTACATTGGTTAAATTGATTGTTAAGCTCGTGTCATATGTCTATCCATTTCCTTAACCACTATTCAGTTCAAGGTGGGAAGCAGGGACAAAAGATTATCCCAGCTGTCATAGGGCGAACACTAGAGAGGTCACCAGTCTATTACACAGATGCTCACCTTCACACCTACAGCCAATTTAGAGTCACCAATTAACCTAACATGCATTTCTTTGGGCTGTAGTAGGAAGCAGGAGTACCCAGAGAGAATCCATTCAGGCCACTGCACCACTGTGCACCATATATATGTAATGCCATTTAAGAAATCACTAAATATATAAGAATAAAAGTCTGAATATACTGACTGATGAAAACTTGAATAAAACTCGAATATATGTAATGAAAGTTGAATATATTAAATGAAACTTGAATATACTGAACAAAAGTCTGAACATAGGGAATAAAACTTGAATATAAGGGATGAAAGTCTGAATATATTAAATGAAACTTGATGATATGGAATGAAATTCCAATTTTCTTTTCCTTCTTATAAAATAACCAAGTTATTTTTAGTGCCAACAGCAAACCAGCATCATCAATAATAAAACCAAAACATTTATGCTGAGATGTCTGTTCAATCTGAATGCCTTGGAGAGTGACAATGTTGGATAATCAGTTGACTTAGCCCTTGAGTTATAGAACATCAACTTAAATTTATCTACATTTAAAATAAGTTTTGAACTATTCAAATTACAGTGACAAAGGCTGATTTTAAAAGACTGCTTTGCTCAGTGTAGGAGCACCACAATAAATAACATTATCATCAGCATAAAAGTGAAACATTGCATGTCGCACATTATGATCTAAACCAGTGGTTCCCAAAGTGTGTCCCCTGGTGGGTTGTGAAGGTACTGCAGGAGACCCACAGTAATAACAGAAATTCAGTTTGAAATTACTCACAAGTATACATAGTTACATGTTTATATAAATGTATTCATTTACATAAAAAGTTGATTAAAACTGGTAATAGGAGGTGGTTAGTTTGTGATATTGCTCATTAATCTGACCAAAATTTACTGCTCTTATATTGAAGTTTGTGTCCCAGTAGCAAGTGGGTCACATATTGGCATTAGCATTTTACATATGACTGGGTAGTTTTAGCAGCCTGTGTTGTTTATGTTTTTTAAATCAAATTTTCAAGAGTGAAGATGAGAGTGAAGACAGGCTTCTAGCCAGGAAAATTTCACAGGCTGGTGCTATCAGACGAATGGGAAGAGGGGCCCCATAGGATTTTCTGATTCTTATGTGTGCCGCAGCACTCTTGACTTTGGGAAAGACTGATCTAAAAAAAATAATATAAATAATGAAAAGTAGTGGACCAAGTACTGATCCTTGAGGAACACCCTTGCTTATGTTAAGAGAGGTGGAGACTAGACTTTCAGCTTGAACACACTGAGATCTATTTGAGTGAAAATTTTTAAACCAACCTATTGCTTTATCTGACAGTCCTGTTCTAATAAGCCTCTGCCTCATAATATTGTAATCAATAGTGTCAAATACTTTGGATGAATCCATAAACATCATTTACCACTTTTTCGAACTGCTGTAGCAAATCCCTTTATTAGTCCCGTGATGGGGAAATTCAGTGTAGTGGTGGCAAAGGTATTGTACAAAGCACAAACAATAACTAGGATACAATAAAAATGAAAATAGATAGTATGAGTTGAAGGAGAAAGTAGAATGATAAAAAAATTCTGTATAAAAATATGTACAGTATAAGCAATATGTGTATAATGGTGGAAAGAACATATTGTATGCAGATTATGTTACAAAATGAATTATTATATTACACCTGTTTATTGCACTAAATAAATACTTAACCTATGAGGTATTTAACTTATGAGGTACCAAATGAGGTATATTGTACAGATATAGCAGCTGGATAGTGTAACTACACTCCATGAGCGCCTGGTAGCACAAATGAACCAGCTGCTAATTGATAAGACGCACCCTTGATCCCCAAGGATCACCTGAAGGGACCAGTACCATCCAACTTCCGGCCAATAACCTACCTCAGTATATCAGGTCCAGTTGGTCCTTCAGTTCCTTGTACATGTACTTATTTTAATGTTCAGTCTTCTTGTGCTCCTTCTTTCTGATGTCACTATATCTACTCGAACTAGCGCATCTATCACAACTGCTGTCTTTTCCTTGTCAACCACCGGTGCCTCTTAGTATTCACATCCCAGCTTGAATCTCACATTCTGCTACCGTGTGATGGACTGTGTCAGAGGCACCTTTTCAAAGCCTGAACTCATATCCTGTTGGATGTCGTAGACTCAATGATTCTGGTGCATATAGGCTTTTTCCCATGCTGCGATGGTCAGAGCCTCTGTGTTGTCCTTCAGGCCAGCCTTTCTTAGCCACTGTTAGCTCATCAGAATGAGACATTTTTATGTCAGCCTCTGACATTGAGAAATCCTCTATCTGCTGATGGCACATTGGCAGATATGTAGATATCTTGAATGATATTTTCTAGTCCCCAGCCATTGCCATCATTATCATCTCTCTTTAGCTTTCTATGCAACTCTTGCAGCAGTTCAACCAGGGATCTTGGCATCTTTGTTGGATATGTATTGGATCTTATATTATTCAAATTTTTTGTCTGGCTTCTCAGACCTTGTCTGTAGTGTCAATCTCTCTTTCTTCTCTTTGCATCTATGCAGCCACATGTATCCAGTCCAAATTACATCTCAATATCCTGTATCCTTGTAGGATCCCTTCTGATCAGGGTTGTCCTGTTGGATTTTGTTAGACAGTCTGGGGGAGTCATTTGTGCCATCAGGAACTCATGTGTGCTGCTGGCTTTTACACTCAATAGGTGTGGACCATGTCAGTGCTGCCCAGTTCTTCATGCCTGAGACCTATTGTTGGATCAGCTCTGAGTGGGTCTATCTTTGTGCCACTGTGCCTTTGCAGCTGGGTGTACACCTTGGATAGGTCTTTGGAAAACAGGTCATTTATTCTCTTGACTTTTACTTCTCTGTTGTATCTCTTCAGTCTAGCAGTGAAGGGTGTTTTAGAGCCTCACTTATGGACTTCTTGTTCTGCTTTTTATCCATCCAGGACATATCTCTCAAATGCCTTTCTGCACCGCTGTTAGCCAACTAATATTCTTCCAGGCTTGAGTTTGACTTTCAACCTTCTTCTCCATGGGAGGCTTTGCATATAAACTTGATCTTATACCAAGGTGTCTCCAGGTTTACTGTTGCGGTGGCATATATGAGCTTACTGGCTTCTGTGATGCTATCATGGGAGAGGATGAGTAGAGCTGAATTAACATCTGCCAGCATCTCTTCAGATGGTCATTGAGCTGTGGGAGTCTCATCCATGGGTGCGCACTGTGTTTAGCCTGGCCACAACCTTAATCCACAGCTCAGTGGTCTCTGTCGCTGAATCTGTCCGTGGAAGTGGTTGGATATCATCTCATTTCTCAACATTGCTCTCTTGAGCTCCAGTAAAGCTTTGAGCTACCAAGTGTCAGTCAATACCAATCCAAGCTTAAATGTGTTACTTGTGATTTATAATATAGGAAACCTATACTAGTTTACAACATTCACATTTAACTCAACTGTCTGCTCAATCTAGCTGTCAACCTGAAAATAAAAATTTACAGTTTAAGAAGGCACCATATAAAGCATTTGTCAGTTTAACAGGATTCATAAGACACACAGCAAAAACCCTCCTTCCCTCTCTACGTCTTTTGTCTGTTTTCTTATCTCGCGCTCTGAATTTCTTTGGTTTATTTAGCTGCACTGCATCACCTGTATCCAAATGCCAGCTGAGTTCAACAGAGACTTAAAGGAAAACACGCTCAATGACGAAGCCATATTTAAAGTGAGCCATTTGAAAGCACTGCATGGGAGATAAAGGAAAGTAAGAGGCAAGACTACGTCAGTGTGGTTGGTCACAGAAAGCACCTCTGGATAGTTACATTAACAAACACACTATGATTAAAGTATTTATCAGATGTTCGACGATGAGCCCACATGGAAAGAAATAATGCCTGAACTGTAATGAACCATGACTGTTTGGAGAACAGTCCATCATGTGCAATAAAGCATAACATTTCCTAAAAATGCAACAAAAAAGTAGACAGATTTATTCTTTGCCAGCAGCATGTAATTCATTGCAGTCCCATTCCTGCTCCTCTCCCTGCACCCACCAAGCTTCTATCTCCATTCTCAAACTCCTGTCTATTGCAGTGCTCACTTGTGTATCAAGGTAATGAATTCATAATCTCTCTCAAGCTCTTTGTAGATCTCTATCATGGAGGGAGATAAGAGCAAGCATCGTTGCTCTCTAATAGCCGTCAGTCTGCCTCTGTTCCCGCTTTCTCTGTGTGTGTTTGTGTGTACAGTATGTGTGTGTGTGTGTGTGTGTGTTAAGCAAATCACCCTTCACCACAAACCCCGGCACGCTGTCCTCCATTTTAGCTTCCAGGGAAGAAGAAAAAGATTCTAGCCTAGAGAGTCACTTATCAGCAAACTGTTGAAGCTACAAGGCGACAAATGTCTCTCAGAAAGAAGAGCGTTAAACACTGAGCACTAGTCCACTTCCTCTTGTTCTTCCTCATGTGTACCAAAAAAAAAAACACACACACACTTGTCAACCTAGCTGATAAACACTCAGTCACAGGGAAAGTAAATATCTGAGAGGGTGAGGCAGACTCAGTGTAACTAAACTTATGACAAGGGGCGGCTCTTGAGGGACGACTGGACGTGCACATGTTTTTAATTGTGTTTTCTGTAGGGTGATGAAATGTCCTCCATTTGAGCACAAGCTGGCAGTAAGTGGGCTGTCGCCTCCAGGGACAGAGTGAGCGATGGCCTGCTGCTATCAGAGGTGATTGTGCCTCAACCCCTAAGGGTGACATAGATGAACGAAAGGGAGCAGGGAGACAATAAGAAAGGAAGCAACCAGGGATGGACTGGAAACAAAAAGAAGCCAATGCTGTCAAGTCGCCCCAATTACATACGCCAGACAGAAATTGCCACATTTGTAAATCAACATTTGTTTAAAAAGAAGTTAAAAAAAAAAAACTTCACCAACGCAAATATGTACATGGTGCACCACACTTACTACGTAACATACTTGTCATTACTTCTATTTATTGTCATACAACAAAAAATAAGTAGTTCAAATATGCATAAAATAAAAGCTCAATCAAAGAGTTTCATGACTCCACAAAAATCATTTGAAAATTATTTAAATTAAATTTTGCCACTCTTCCTCTAAAAGTGTTTCATCATAGCTTCTGTCTTTAGGTTCCCTGAATGTCCTCTTTGGATTGCATTTATATGTGTGCACTGGAGCTGAAAAGAGAGCCAACATCAGCTTCATTAACATCTTGGTAATGGTATCCAGCTGCGAGACAGGGACCAATGTGACGTTTTCAGTGGAAGAGGCCACGCTGTCCAATGTATCAGGCCATGAGTTCAAACAGTGCCTATAGTTTTGGTTTTGTTTTGTTTTTTGTTTGGTTTGGGTTTTTTTTTTTTAGACATTCACAGAGTTATACGCTGTGAATTCCTCCCCCAAGTTCAGGCTGCAAATGTGGAGTTTTACTGTAATGTCCTTTGGCATTTCAGGGAAAATATTTAGCGTAAACACTCTTAGTTTCTCCATATACACCCAACTTGGTAGATTTGGACGTCTCCTTCAAAATGATATTCAGATTGAAGGATTGCCGTTTTGATACAAAAGAGAAGATCGAGGGTGTGTCGCAGGTGCACGAGTGCACATGGTCAGAACAGGACTTCCAGGGAGCAATCTAAACATAGCAGGAGTGCTGGAACACTCACAGTACTTGACAAGGAGTCAGCCCTGAAGTGGATAGCAACCACATTTAAGTAAGGTATGTTCTTGTTTTGTTTTTGGTTTTTTTTTCTTTTTTCTTTTTCTTTTTCTTTTCTTTTTCCATGCTTGTATGTGTGGACTGACCGAACTTTTTGATCACACCGAGTATAAATGATGCCGCTTTACTCCAGTCACACATTAATGTTCAACAGGGCACCTGTAATTGGAGCTGTGTTGGTTCCTGCTCTCTGACCCTCTATCCTTCCCTTTTAAAAAAAATAAAAATAAATAAAAACATTGTCTATTAAATATAATATGCCACATAAACTATAATACAACTAAAAAAATTTCAAATACTAGAATAAAATAACTTTAAATGTTTGCTGTACCCATTTTTACTGTTATTTTAATTTCTTCTTTTAGCATTGGTGCACTGTGTCTGATTAGTTGAGCCTTGGAAATGGCCAAACCTGGATTCTAATATTAAAACCCAAGGCCAACAAAAACCCTTTCTTCTTTAGTTGGCTCTGTTTATTCTGGGCACATAGCACCTACTCCCTCACTCTTTGATGTTTTTTGTCTCTCTCTCATGCTGTCTTCATAATCGTCTATCTTACCACACTTTGCAGCATTAGCCAGAAATTAGCTAGTGCCAAATACTAACTGCCTGAGTGCTACATACTAACAGTTGTGATGATGACTGGTGGCTGCTTATTACAGACTGCACCAGTCGTGGTGCTGCAACTATGATGACCTATTGAGTATCTATAAAGCTGGGACTGGGGACAGAAAAGACCAGCCCTCATAAGATCAGCCAGGAAAACTCCCAAATTTCCAGATGGACATTTTTTTTTTCAGTAGACTCACTTGGGGTAAACAAAAGGATAGGGCAGGGAGAAGAAGTATGTGTGTAAATATGCGCAAGCAGTGCTTAAGTGTTTGGAGCATTCTTCTTTTTGGTTGAGAAGGGTCTATCTGCAGCATCCAGACCCAACAAGTGAAGTTAATGCCATCTTAACCTAACCTTAACCCCAATAATAAAGCATCCAGTTCACTGAAAGACACGCTCCTGCATGTCACACGTGGGCACACATGAGTATATCCAAGTAAAAAGTGCAATCATAATTTTGAACATAAATTCAGAAATAACCCTTCTTCTTCCTGAAAATGCTTTTTCTTGCATGCGAGCGTTATCTGTTTGACAACATTGCTAAGCAGACACTGTGATGAGGATCACCTTCACTTGGAAGCTTAGCAGCTGACAGAAGGAGGCCAGCAGTTTCAACAAGGTTCACCGCTTGTTTCGAGGATCTTCAAACAGTACATGCTGCTATGTGATTCAGTAACAAGACGCAAATGATTAAATGCTCTCCCCCGAGCACTTGCCACATCTTCCGCTCTTTGAATTTACATGGCATTTATGAACACTCACAAGGAAAACAGAAAAAGCGGGAGTGGGATAGCCGGAGAAGAAGACTCCGGGAGTGGAGGAGTCTCATTATTCTGTTATGGATTGCACACGTCAGGCAGTAAGTGCTCTTTTTATCCTTCCAAGGCACTAGCCTCGGCCACTGAGCGCATTTCCCTACCCGAGTGAAATTTACCATGTTAAGGCTCATGCCACAAGGGGAATGGTGGTGAGAGCTCTGGGTCGCTTCTAAGATTTACCGCCTTGATTAAATAAAGGGCTGTAGTTTGAATAAGAGGCTGAGGGAGAAATCTTCGTAACATAAACACATGTTTTATACTCAACAGTAAATTGATTAGACCCCATCGACACACACACACACGCACACACACACACACACACACACACACACACACACACACACAGTCTTTTACACCTCTTTATGGTGTGCTCTATGTCGCACTGGGTTTTAAACAAAGAACAGAAAGGGGGCAGTGGAGGATTGCTTGTGGCCCAGGGTGGCTTTCTGCCAGTACAGAGCAAATATGTGTCTTTTCAAAAGGGCTTGTTCCCATCTGTTACTACCTGCATACCTTGAAAAGTTCACACATAAAAATACTGCTACTCCTCTCCTCCTTCTGTTTCGGAGGAAGTGGCCTCTTATTTGATGCATTGTGCTTCACTAATTGGAGCCCCTTTCAAAAAAAAAAAAAAAAAAAACAAGCAAACAGACGAACAAGCAAAGAACAAAAAAAAAATAAATCATTTTTCATCTTATTTTCTTAAAATTTCCTCCCTTTACTTTAGTCCTTAAGGCTCCAGGAAAGTGCTTTACAACATTCAGCTGCATTTTCCTGGGACAAAGCTTTTTTTTTCTAAATCCTGAGCTTGTTAGAATAGTCTGAAACAAAACAAAATATAACTGGTCCTAATCAAAGATGTAGCCACAGTTTGCGGCATGCCAGGCCATAGTAACTGACTGTGAGGTCACCTGATTGATGTGTCTCCAGTGTGTGTATAGGCTCCCTGCTGGACATAGTGGACACCAGCTGTCACTGTTCAAATTCAAATCCCAAAAGCCAATCAGGATTGCCTTTTCAGCTAAAAGCCAATGTGACTGGGTGATAGCTTGTTTCAATTTTTTTTCATTTATGCTAAGTTGGGGGAAAGTGCAAAGAGGGAACACTGGGCAAGTGCTGCGAAAGCCTGCGATATTTTTAACTTAATTGTGCCATACTTAATCACTACGGCAAGATTCCACAGATTGTCCACTGTTTTTTTTAATGCAGCGAATTGCAGCTCAAAAGAGCTTTACATGTAAGGTCAGTCTGTTACAGTTTAGAACAAATTATGCAGATTTTTTGTAGGGTAATTAGCAATATCTGCAAAATGCACGCATCTAAACAAAACATTTTTACAAAAGGTAGTGCATACTTTTGCTACAATTAAAGACTGATGAAAATTTTGCATTAGCCCGTGTTCTCAAAGAGCCATCATACTGTCAAAAACGTTTCATGTAAATGCGCCACTGCTCTGTATAGTTGTCCCTTCTTTGTTCTGACACTGCAACACAGATTTATAAAACAAACGATCAGCCGCAGTAACCCGTTTCGTTTCAGGACACTCTGTGTTAGATTTCCTACTAGTGTGCTTGAACGCACCAAGAGGTAGGATTTACGATGCTGGATAAGTCAAGAGACGAAGTTTATGAGGCGACATTGAACGCAGCACAGGACTCCGTATATTTTTTTTTTCCTCTCCGCTTCAGAGGGGAGGGAGGGGGGCTGGTATTTGACTCCTGTCTCCCCACCCCCAGCCCGTACGGGGTGGCTTTAGGAAGAAAGGAATCCAAACCTGCGACTGAGAGATAACGAGAGACTCCAATAAAGAGATACACATTTGGAGATCCGCGCGCGGCGGTGTCGCGCACGGATTATTATAGGGCATTTTATTTTTCTCTCACTGAGGAGATTCTGGCTTGCAGCGTCTGATCTTGGGGGAAAGGAATACAAATGTACGGAGAATAAAAGGAGTATTTTATACTTGCTCTCTCCGCTAACAAGTGACTCTGCCGCTGGATAAAGTGGAATATAGTGGGGGGGTTTTCCCCTCTGCCGTAAACTGTTTTTATTTTTCTTTATTATTTATTTATTTTCTGAGGGAACTGACCGCTCACCCAGAGCATACGGATTTAACAGTCGTACCGAGTAAACCAACCGGAGGGGGGGTAGTCTCAGAAGTACTTTTCTCACGCCGCTGAAGTGAGTGAGTGTAACTTTTTCTCCTTCTTAACTCCTCTTAACGCTTAAAATCAGTTCAGGTGATCGGTTAAAGACCTAAAAGTGGGGAACGGGTATATATTTTTTAACTGTGCTATGGTTTTGCAGCTCAGTCCGCTGGGGAAAGCAAGAAGAGATCAATTTAAGTCTTTTTTCCTTTCAGCTTGTTTTTTTTGTTTGTTTGTTTGTTTTTTATTATTGGCAACAAAGTGTTCCATGAATGATTTTGTCTGAACATCAGTGCAGTGGATTCCAGACTTACAATTCAAGCAGACAAATCAAAACCTTAATGTCTGTGTAGTGAGCTTTGGGCTCTCATTCTGTTGCATCTGAAGATAAAAATGTTTTTGTCACTGGCTCTGCATAGCCTGCCTGTAAAGGGTAGTCGTTAATCAGTAGGTACAGGGCTTACCAGTGTGGTCAAAAACAAACATAAGCAAAAAGAATTTAATATTTAAGTATTTTAATATAACTTAAAAATATATATTAGTTATTGAAAGGCAAGACTGCATGAATTGGTTAGTGTAGGATTTCCATTAATAAGCCCCAGGTGCCCTTTACTATCCCTCCAACTATATGGCAACGTGAGAACATGTGGATTAATTTGGATGTAAGTGCAGTAGTCTCTATCCCTTTGAGATATTTTATAAGCAATGGAAAACAGCTCCTTTGTAGTTGTTGTTTTTTTTTTTAAAGGATTCAGTTTAACTACGGATACTCTGCTGCTTTGTGGAGCATCTTTTGCCTGTTTGTGTTGGAAAGTTTGGGTAGATCTCCAGGTGATAACCGCTGTTGTTGCTGCTGTTCTTTTTTCTTATTATTATGCATTTAAGTTCATTTTCAGTTGATCTTAATTTTTATAACACTTGGCAACAACCTCCACCAGAGAACACTGTCAAACCTTCACCCCCAGTGCCCCCACCCCTAACAGCAAATGAAGGGCAACAATAAAAGATTAGTACCTCTAATGCTTCTCATGCACCGGGGTTTGCTGAACAGATGAGCTCAAACACTGATGTTTTGGTTCTTGATGTTAGTGGTTATTGGGGGTGGGGGGTGGAATTTAAGAAGTTCAAAGGTCGGTGTCAGCCACAGAAAAGAGGCAGAGATGTGTTTTTGCATTAAGGGAAAGGATTCAGTCATGTGTACGGGTTATTACTGCTTACAACAGCAATAACGTCCCATTTCATATCTCGTTTCGCTTAAGACAATTTACCTGTCTGATGAATAATTAATAATTTTCAGTTGCACCATTCTTAAAACAAGACAAAACAAAAAGCAACATAATAGAAGTTCCCTATTTTATAAATCCAGCTCATCAGTCCCGCATTTCAACATTTGATCAGCCTGTTAACTTAAATAAATAAAACCATTTGTCTTATGATGAGAGTCACATGTCTGTTGTCAATAGCAAGAAGGAGTCTTGTCCTTTAGAGTAATTGGACGACACGTAAACCAAGACGCTGCATGTCAAGTGTGTTCTGCATTCTTAATGTGGCTTTAATTGAACAATTTATCACCCCTGATCACTGTCAAACAACTGGGCAAGAAAGACAACAGGCAATGAAAATGCCAAGGATAAGCTGCCAGCCATATTCCGCTAAGCGTGACCAGCGTGTCTGTCATGGCAGCATCTGCAAGGTGCTGTTTTATTTAATTGAGCTGATTTATTTATTCTGTGTGTAGAAATCACAAGTCAGTGCCTATTTGAGTGGCGTGCTCGTAAGAAGTGGAAATGCATAGCGGGGGGAGGAAGGGGCTGGTTGTGAGAACATTACATCCTTGAAAACTTCTTTTATTGGACCAAACTTTTGATTTCTCCCCGGAGCTCCTTTCCCTACACTTGGAAGAAAAGCTAATTGAATTGTGCCCCGGATATGATGCTTTTTTTTTTTTTTCCCCTCAAGTATGGAGGTCTTGCAGAAGTGTCCTCCTCAGGGTTTTGAAATTCATTTCCTTTGCAATTTATTACTTTCTGAGCTGTTTTCCTTTATTTCCCCCACCTCAACAGTAGGGTGTATTCTCTCCATTTTTGAAAGTATCAAAGTGGAGAAGAGAGGGAGATCCAAGATTGCTACAGGCATTGCACACCATGAGTTATTCAGTCATGTACTTTACTTTAGGTAATTGAACTCCTTTTTCTTTTTTTCTGTAAAAGTTGTCTTTCTAGATGTTTTTCTTCAGTTTTTATGCTTTTTAGCATCAAGCCAATTTTTGACATTTTGACACATGACCCACTTAAACATTGTGTGGTAATCAATTTTTATAGCACAAGCAAAGCTCTTGATGCGTTAAGAGGCTTTTATTGTTAAACTTTCCAGATGTGGCACAGAAACTGAAACTCACAACCATCAAATTTTTTCAAGCTTTTTTTCTTTTGTTTTTATTGAATTATGCATCTGTTATTTGCAAATACGATGATTATTTTTAATACTCGGGTGCAAATCCTTTGCAGTCAACGACTGCTTGAAGTTTGTAACCCTTGGCTATCACCAAATCTTTCCTCCTTTGAGATGCGTTGTCAGGCCTTACAGCCGCCTTCAGTTGCTGCTTGTTTGTTGGTCTTTCTGCCTTCAGTTTTGTCTTAATAAATAAAAAGCACAGTGAGTTCAGCTGAGGTAAGGTGACAGACTCAGCCACTTTACCTTTTCATTTCTTTGCCTTAAAATATTCCTGGGTTGCTTTTTGCTGCATGTTTTATGTCATTGTTTGTATGTACTGTGAGTCACATGTGCTCCTGTCCGTTGTACAAGCTCTGACTGAATCCGAGCAGAAAATGCACTAAAGAGTTTCTCCTGCTACTTACAATATATGAATAGTAAATATGAATAGTAAACTCTGGAGGCCAGAGAGTACCAACATTGCCCAAGGCCGGTACTCAAATTAAACATCATAATCATTTATTTAAAATTTCTATATGCGCACATCTATTCAGGCAGCAAACGAGTAACAATATACATCAGCCCACAATTAAGTGCATGACAACATTACGAATGAAGCTTTTGTACCTAGATATCAATGCAAATCATCCATTGGTTGATTAAATAGTCATGGTAAAACTAGCCAGCCACTGAGAGGCGCCCTAAAGGCTGTCTGTTATGCAGCTGTCTGCTGTATAACCTCTCAAGCTACTGATGTGACGAAATTTCCAGGATATGCACCAAAATGTATTGCGCTGTTCCTCTGCCCGTGTGCCACCTCTCTAGCCAGTTTAATGAAAATCGGCCGAGCAGCATTTGCATAGTCCTTCTAACAGACAGATAGATAAACTGCAGCAAAACCATGACCCCAGTGGTACAGGTAATAAACACTGTGACCGAGTTCCACTGGCAACCATACACGCTCATCCTTTAACACTGCCTCCACCATGTTTGAAACATGATGCAGTGTGTTTTTGGATCATGAGTGCTTCTTTCCTTCTCTTCCAGTCATTTGGCTACAAGTTTATTTTACTTTCTTATGTCCAAAGAGTTCTCTTCCAGAACTGAGTATATTACCTGTATATTACCAGTACTTTAGATAAACCCTGTGTTTGTGTGACCTTGTGAGTAACCTTTTCATATGCCTTCCTCATCAAGAAGCTTCTTCACTGTGTTAGTTGTTTTGAAGGGGTTCACAACAGCAATGGCAGAATTTTGCTATAACTCATTTTTCTGTGCGTTAGGTTGTAAGAAAAAGGAAAGAGAGAGCTTTGATAGGCAGTTGCTTTGACTTACTTGCATCCACAGCTCTTTGGACTTCACACCAGTGTACTTAGTTCCATTGAACAGCTACTAAACACATTTGTTCTACCCCACACCTTTTGTCAGCTTGATTTGTCATGATAAAACGAGGGAACGGTCCACACGCGTTCATGAACCTATTAAAAACAAAGGGACTGCGTACACTTCATCACATTTAATCAAATATTTCTTTTCACTGAACGCCTTGAGTTAAAGCTGGGAGTCTACACTTCAATAACAATCAGTTGACCTTGGCTGCTTCATTTAAGCTCCACTGTGGTGGTGTGCAGATGTACAATTACAAAAACTGTGCCACTCTCAAAACAGCCTGCTGATGGGCATGCCTGTGGCTTTACTGTAAGCCAAGTTACTGGGGTATCAACCATTGATGGACTCTCCTAATATAAACTACTTCTTCTCCTTTTTTCTGCTTACATTCATATCATGGTCTAACCAAAGGTTGTAATAATATTTAGCAGTCATGACAATGCCAAAACATCAATCAACACATTTGTATTACTCAAGAGGACACACTGATATTACACACTTGATTTGTCCATTTTTTAAGGCTTTTAGGACCACATTCTTCCTACCCCGTGCCCTGCTTTTTTTATTCAAATCCAAATTAACAGAGTTTTGGTGGCTTCGAGTGCTTTGCAATTATTCACATTGCACTTGACGCAACAACACAGTTAATAACAGCTGCTGTGAAGTGACTGTTGTGGTAGAGAGATCGAGAGAAATGCAGCACGTTATGCAGAGGCACTGTTGCACTCACAGCTAATTGTGTTTATTCATTTTAATTTGCTCCGAGTGCTAAATCAGTGCTCTTCCAGCGACACGAGGTGCAATTAGCTTGACTGTGAAAACAGGAGGCAGTGTGTCTTCTAAAGTGTCCCTCCTCTCCTCTTTGATTTGTGGATTATCCATCCCTTGTCCTTCACATTTCTTCCTACTTAACCAGGCTGGAGAAGCTCTCAATAAATGTAACATCTAACAGCTTTGTAGTGTGAAAGTCAATGTGCACGCAATGGCAAGATTATGCAGATTGTTGGAAAACTGAAATTCAATTTGTTTTAAGAAAACTGTGAGACATGAGTTGTCCTTGGGTTTTTTTCGCCCAAGTTTTTGATGGATTTATTCAATCATAGATTAGGCAGATGTACCCTGCAAAGTAATATTAATGATATTCCATGCGTTGATGTAGTTGTTTTGCAGTGAATTGTTGGGTCTCTGTATTACAAAGAAAGGCTTTTAGCATCAAGAAAAAGGATGACATTTGGGCATTGAACTGTAGCTCTATTAGTTGTATAGTCATAAAAAGTCATTACTGAGCCCTGTTAGCCTGAAATGCCTATACATTTGTATACATATGCAACTGTGAGACAAAACAGAATATCGAGCAGCACAATACAATGTGACTGTGTAAAGGCAAACAGCTCTTTGTGTTTTTGGCACTCAGCTTGTTATTTTGTTGCATGATGAATGTTAGCAAAATCCCCACAGCATATCTTTGGCTGCATCACCTTATCTGTAACGTCTGGTGCACTGCATTACATGCATTACGTGTTTTAGAGTTTTGAAACAAGTCAGATCAGACCTCTGTTTGTGCAGTTACCAAGGAACACCTTCTCTGCCCTCTGGATAGAGAAAAACAAAAAAGATTTAAAAAAAAAAAAAAAAAAAAAGACAGACAAACTGCAGGTTGGCAGCTTTCTATTCTGTTTTCTCCTTGTCCATAGATGGAGACACAGGGAACTGTTGACCTGCAGAGAGATGTTTGACTATTTACTAAGAAGCCAGTGGTTGGATGTCTTAGGTCCAAAGTTTGTAGCTCAGGTTCCCCTCAGAACTTTGCCACACAAAAGTCACATTTACCCACCCACTGAAGTCTGAAGGTTACCGCTCCAAAGCAAACCATCAATGGATTTGAGCAGAGATGACACAGGTTGAGAGGCACGGGGCCAGATAAGAGAAGGCTGTGATAAGGTGTGTGAACTCAGCAGCATTGATCTGTTTCTGGCTGAGTTTAAGTCCACCTTGCATCTCTGACTGACTCCTGGGCTCCTCTGGTGTTCTTCTTCACTTAATTTGTCTTTCTCCCTCAAAATGTTTTCTCCACGTTTGACATTATTTTTCTGGCTTTGGACACCACTCCAAACTCTCTAGGTATATAATACTGAGGAGGGACATAAAATGTACCCCTTCTCTTGTTTCGGTTTTGCCTGCATCATTTGCACATATGAATTCATATGCCGCGCCCATTTTTTCTTTCTGATTGCATTGCTAATTTTAACATATTCGATAAGATTTTAAATATGTCTTCAGTGCATTTATACCCGAATATTATTTTTCCTAGAGATATGTCTTAGGTAGAGAATGTGCAGTCATGTGTTGTGTGCAGAGGTGAAGGCAGCCCCTCATACACATGAACATGCTAATCTCTGCCAGACTATCTGGTAAAGCTTTTGAGAATACATAAGCACACTGTCACCCCCCCAGCTTCCTGCCCATCCCCTCTGGTACCTCCGGGTTTTACAAAAATGATTCGCTTCAGCTCCCTCTGATGAAGTGACAGTAATCTGCTTTCGACTACAAACAGGAGCAGACCTTCTGTTGATGCCTGCTACTTTCTCATACAGTTCAGTCTCATGTAAAATATAACACCCTTGAAAAAGCATCGTGCCTGAGAGAGAAAACTGTATTAGAGTTTTTACACAAACACCAGTTTACTCTCATTTCCCTATAGCCCTGAACTCATCCCCTTTTATAGTTATATAGCTAATGTGAACTTGTGCCTCATGGTGAGAAGTAATTAACAGTCTGTGACAGCCTACAAACGGGTGTGTCTGGTCCTGTCTCTCTGTCTGCGTCCCTTATGGGGGTCTCCTGATGCTTGCTGTTGGGCTGTTCCTGTGTTAAGTGTGATTACCAGCTGGCTTGCCTCAGATTGATGCACAGAGGTTCCCCTTAGGGTGTCTGCCTCCTTCTCTTCTTTGCAAAGTAGGTCTGGCAGAAAGGGCTGTCCTGTGACCTGGCAGTTTGACCCCTGTGAGGTTTTACACAGGGGTGGTAGCGTGTTTGTGTCTGTTTGTGTGTGTGTGTGTGTGTGTGTGTGTGTGTGTGTGTTTGGGGAGATGCAACCCATTCTTGAGCCTGACAGATTCAAACAGGTTGTAGTTAGTTCTGCACACGATGTTTTTGTGGACTAGAGTAGACGAGTGCCCAAAAAAACACTTTAGTTTGAGTCAGCTGGAGCTTTGGATGGTGATAAACTTTTCCAACTCTTTGCCAGGACTAAGTCTATGATCACGTCTGTCCATCAGCAGCTGTGTGCCCTGTTCAAGTTAACATACTTATTATCTAGATGCTGTCACTTCAGCATTGATAAGACCACATGTAATTTACAGTCTAACTTGTATTACTTTACATAATTGCGTGTGAGTCATCAACACTGACAAAGACTGATTGATTTCCTAATGTTCTGCATAATCTCTCCATATCACAAACTCCTCCAATGACACAAGCATTTAATACCAGTGAAACTTGAGATACTTCGTGCTCTCAGAGCTATGTCTGAGGACAGCTTTGCAGCTTAAATAAATGTGCCAGAATCAAACTTTTTTTTGTTTTTTTTTTGCATTGTTGATGTATTTAGATGCCATATGAAAAGTTGATGCCGTTTTATCTTGAGAATCCTGTTACAGCAGCAATA
>JAMQGT020008016.1:0-20999 GCA_024447675.2 Pterophyllum scalare
TCATGAAATTAAAATTACAACAGAGATGATCCAGGAGTCTTGAGCAGCTAAAATCTTATATCATTCTATTCTATGTTCTATTGTGAATAAAATATGGGTTTATGAGATTTGCAAATCACTGCATTCTGCTTTTATTTACATTTTACACAGCGTCCCAACTTTTTTGGAATTGGGGTCATACTGCATAACCCTAACCCTAACAGCATAAAGCGATAAGCTTAACAAAGCTGCAAAAATCTTCTGGCTAGGTGCTGATGTGCTCATCTGTGAGGATCCCCCCACCAGCAAATATTGTGCTAAAATGTAACCAAATGCTTACTTGTGTCAAGTTCTCTGATTAGATGCATGACAAGTAGGGAGTCAAAGATCCGTTTAAGGACGTATGAAGAATAGGAAATGCTGATGTGCTCCTTTGGTACGTGCATACATGTTAATATAATCACCACGTCTGAAAGTTTGGGCATTTTTATGCTCTTGTTATGATTCCAAGTTTTAAAAAGAGGACTCACCCAGGCTCTCAGACAGCTGAGGGAACTCATAGATATGCTCACAGGTATTACGACTGTTTGGGATGCAGAAGCCAAAGTCAAAATCAAAGCTCTTTAGCAGGTGGTCACGGAAGTAGTGCCTTTCAATCATGCGAAAGTTGTTTAGAGGCCGGTCACCAACGGCGAATTCCACCCTAAAGGAGTAAAGAAAGTTTAAAATATATATATATCAGGGTGTTACAACTGCAGGTTTTGCATTCTTGTATAATAAGAAGCTTGGTACAGTCAGCACACAGATAAAAATGGTGTAATTGTTTTCATTGTGTGTGTGTGTGTGTATGGAACAGTGACATGTGCGTAAATGATGTGTGAGTCACTCACGTAGCTCCCACAGTCCTCAGCCCCAGGAATGCTGGGGTGAACTGGTAGCGTACAAACCGGCCCGTGCTGGGATCTGCCTCTCTGTTCTCCTCATCATCATCTGACACCCACAAGATTAGATTGAGACATTTTATATGACCAATACCAAAGACTTTTTTTTTTGGAATAAAAAAAACCAAAAACTAGTGACAGATGTTTCCAAACCCAGCTTATTTTAAACCAATAAGGAACACTTGTCAGGAGGAGGGTCAAATCAAGAATCTTTTTCACGGAGGCAGCTACTTATGCCTGTCAGCTGCATCTGCATTACATAAGCTGCTTCTGGTTGCTCCCTTATTCGCAAGGAGGCACATCTAGAGATTTTTTTATGCTGGACCCCTTCCTGTCTTGTGTCTCCCTTCAAACCCAGGTGTCTCCTCCTGTGATTAAACCAGGGCTTTTTTTTGCTTGCTAGGCAAATGCATAACCCACTCCCCTATGGAGCTGCTCTGCAGCTACATTTCAGAACAAACACAAAAATAAAACAGCACAAGGTGTGAGCTATTGTACTACCTGCATGCGGGGGTTTAGCGATCTCAAACAGGACAGTGTCTGTCTCCAGGTCTCTGATCTTAAAGCGGACAAATTCAATGTTATAAATATTGTCCTCGGGCTTGCAGAGGTACCCTGTGAATGATTACAGAAACAGATAAAAATGAAACACCAAAATTATTCTTAAATTGTTGCAGTTACTATGCACACTCTTAAATTACAAACAGGCTGCTCTGACATCTACAAGGACGACATGCAAAATGCGTGTCAGACCTCGCTCAGACGCAGATGACAAAGCTTTGCTTGTACATACACACGTGCAACTTTGAATACACACATATGGTGTATTTTACAGTGCACAGCCATAAAATGAGTTGAACTGTGGGGCTTTTGTATCATTGCAGGTCTATACAGGTATGCACAGCCTCACTGTGTGCTTTTAGTAAAGGCTAGATCAGTAAAAGCATTGATTATCGTTTTACAATTTAATGATGTCATAAACAAAGGGATTGCCAGCTAAGAAAAACATGAAGTTTGATTCTCTTTCTTAGCTCATGTGCTATAAATGTAGGCTGTAGCACAGATAAGAACCTTTTTTATTTATTTTTTTATTTAATAAAGAGCACCCAGACCACCCAGGCCAGTCCTGCTGTGTACACGGCATTGCTTTGTTTTGTTTGTTTTTGTTTGCATTTCCGGGGCATTTTAAGTCATAAAAATATGATCTCAGCACTAAAGTGACACCAGAAAACGCCTGCTATCATTACGACTCAAGTGCCCGTTAAACTGCTTAAAAACAGAAAGACTGGCTACTGACGAAACAGATATTTGTGTTGTCAGATGTGTATTTCTCATCTCCATCACCAGCCTTGAGCATGTCATTTGGGCTTCGTTTGCCCTACTTTTATGTAAAAATGTATTTTGTTCGGTTCAGGTATGTTTCAAAGGCAGAGGCACAAACCTCGAGTAGCTACTCGCAGTTCCAGCACGTCCTCCGGCGTGACGTGTCCACCCCGTGTCCGCAGGTCTTCCTCTGTGACGACCCTGCCGTCCACCTGCTGGCTCCTTCGGGACTTGAGCCTCTTCAGAACGCCTCCGCCTGGCTTGCGGTCCCGTGGATGAGCCGCGGTGCCGTGGCTGCCGCTGGAGACATTTTCAGCAACAGGCGGATCGCCGCGGGCTTTGGCTCCGCTCATCCTCCACTCTCCTCCGCTTCCCTCTTATTTAAACGAGTGCCTGTCTGAAGGACTGAAAAAAAAAGAAGAATTAAAAGATGAAGAAGAAGATGGAATGTCGAATGTAGATGTCGAATGTCGAGGGAACGGTGGGTGAACGGTCAGGCTCTTGTTTTTGTAAGCACATGCTGTACAGTTGCCATGACAACTCGCTCGGTGAGCCCGGAGAGCAGGAGGAGAGAGTGAAGAATTTCCTTAAAACGTCCACCAGGGGGCGATGGACGACGCATCAGCTCCTAAGCCGGAAATAAAACAAAATAAAAATAAAATAAAATAAAAATATTCATACACGTAAAAGTTATATGAGCTGTATCAAAAAAGGAAGAATTATCCAAATTTTCCAAATATTGATAGCAAGCTCCCATCATGTAAAATGGATTCTTGTTTTGTCGCTAGTACTGTTGTATTCAAAATTGGTATAATAGAAGAATCTGTAATGTAAAATCTGCAAAGTAACTGCGGCTCATCTGTAGTTATATAAAAGCAGCTGAGTGTGAGTGTGAACTAACACAGGCTGAAATAAAAATCACACTTTCAAGATCTTTACACCACTGATAATTAGTAATTTGTTGATTTATTGATTGAGTCTGTGATGATGAAATGTATTTTTACCGTTTTTTTAGCCATATCCCTACATCAAATTCACCATTAACACACACACACACACACACACACACACACACACTGAATTGTTTAATAAAAAGGTTTTTGTTTTTTTTTTTCAAAGAAGCCACACTTCTCAGATTTGCACAAAGTTCACTTGTGTGTTCTTGTTCTGGCGCGCAGGCAACGCAAATTACCGTCGTAAAGACTCAGGTGTTATGCAAATTTGAGTTTACTGCGTCAGTGCTGATGCCTGCTGTTAAGACACCCCAGGTAGCCTCACCACCATGAAGCAGTGTGAGCTGAACGGATCTTATTCCTTTCTCTGTGGGCAAAGTGGCTTTTCATCTCAGTCAGAACCTGTTAATCCAGTCCACTGAGCAGAAAACTGCAGTCAAGTTGGATAAACTTACAGAGGACCTCCGGTCCAAATTTTCAACGCAGAAAATTTAGAGGGGGACTTTCCCTTTATGGTGAGTCAATTAAGACATTTTGTTTTTCATTTTCTTAGGTATGTGCAAGTATTAGATAAAGGTTCACCTTTTCAAATCTTTTTACCTTGTAGTAGTGCCATAAACTAGCTGTTTTACTCCTGTTCCTCAAACCTCAGAGCTCTAAAAATGTTCAGACCTGTTACAGTACTTCAGCAACACTGGACGTTACCACCATGTTAGATTATATGTATATTTTGTAAAAAAAAATAAAGAAAAAAAAGAAAAAGAAAAGCGGAGCCCTGAAAATTATCCTATGGAAAATTTAAAAACCAGAATCCAAAGCATTCAAGGGAAATTTCTCATTTCACTCGTGATCCACACCTTTTATTAGCCGGTGAAATGCCAGCTATAATATGTTATTTTCATTACCATGTAACTGGTGACAGATATGCTTCAAAGCAGTTAAATTATCAATTGGTGCTGGCCTGCTATTTTAAATACAGTTATAAACACGCTCGATTATACGTTTATTTTTCTGATCCAAATTTGAAAGGCTTTGCCCAGCCCTTTTGCTTCTCAGACCTGCTTTATTGCCCTAATTGAAATCAGTCTTATGCTGATTAAAACATCTCTTTTAACCAAAACGACCTCTGAACGCTCAACACCGTTCAGTGCGCTTTTATTTTGAAGCGAAGCCCCGCCCCTTCCGGCCTCTCCGTGTTTCACGAGGCAGCGTGGCTCCGACTCGGGCTGAGGCGGGCGGAGGGAGTGTCTGCCGGGTGGAGGAGCAGGCTGACGTCTTGTTGGTGTGAATGAGCTGAAAAAAAAATCCACTCACACACACTCTGAAAACAGCTCAGCAGGCGAGACGATCACGGGAAACGGAGGAACAGTTTTCTTTTGTATCTTCTTCCCGCTTCCTTCCTGTCCCTCCACCTTTATGACTTCGTGAAGACGAGAGGTAAACACTCATACACATAAAAAAACAACAACAAAACTTTATAAAGCTAACTGCTAATAATGATGTCTTTCTGATGGGAAAGGTCAGTTAGGGGCAGGTGCACAATCGCTGTGACTGTGTAATGAGTGTTTTCCAAGCTTTATAAATATTATGAATGGTCGCATCCTTAAAAAAGAGTTGTGTCCACAGCACCCAGGCTCTAATGACTTTCATTTCATTTATATCGCCTTTCTTTGTCCATTTTTCTGTGGACACTGAGCTGGTTCAGCGACTCGGAGTTCATCACTGACGCGTCCATTAGTAACTTATTAACAAACATACGGGTGTAACGCTGATTTAACAGGTCAAGTCGTTAAATCGCGACGTTTGGCTCTTGGAGACTAAACTGACGCCAGATTAAGCGGGCTGTCACAGCATCACTTAGAGAAGAAACAAAACGAAAGGCAGCCAGCAGTGTAGCCTTGACACGGTAACAGGCACTAAAGGCAAACAGAGATAAAGAAAGTTCAAAGCCTGCAAGCAGAGTACTGCAGGGGAATGAGCTTCTGTGAAAACCTGTGAAACCCACTAAAATAAGCAAGAGCATAAAGTCATCTATCAGCAGCAGCTTTTTCTCCTTAGCAGTGTTTGTTTCTTAGGAATTTGGGGAGGGGGGACGCAAACAGGACACTTAAAAAAACTCACTGGGTGGTGCACACAGCTGCAGTCCAACCTGATCCCATTACACAATATCTTGCACGCCCAGAGGTGTTGTGTGTTTTTTCTTTTTTCTTTTGTGTAGCATAAAAATAAAAATAAAGGAAATTGCCAGTGCATACCCCATGCAAAAATACCTAAGTGGACACATTCTGTTGTTTGGAATCAAAACAGTTTATGCAAACTGGCTGCCGATCGATGGCATGAGAATGGCACGGTAAGCATTTAGTTGCTAAAGTTGTACTAGTTAGTGTAGAAAGTTTTAAAACTGCAGGGCGTGGAGATACTGGTTTAAGTCTTACAGGACAAACCAGATGACATGCAGCACACAATGCCTGTGGTATTTAGTGTAGCAGATTTGGTCACATATTGCATTACTGTTATCTTTTTCACACGGTGTGTAAATTTGGCCCTTTTGTGAGGGGAGACCATTTCTGCTGGCCAAAATGATCACGTGACAGGTCTCTGGACAGTTACAGTTTGTTTTTCTTCTAGTGGTTTCAGATCAATGAGAGCTCCAGTTTGACAGTGGCAGTTCTGTAGATTGTATTGTAAATATCTGGGATGTTCCAATCTTTGTGTGTCCCCTACCTGCCTCTTTTGATCTGGATTATTTTTACTTTCAAGTGCACATTTAGCTCACTTCCAGCTGAATTCTGAATGAGTTTTTATAACTGTGTAACACTTAAACTCCATAAATATTATCATGTGGACCTATTTACAGCAGTTTATCTGGCTCATTCTCAATCAATTAATTTTAGTTTCCCATTTTATGTTTGATTAAACATCCTCAATCAAGATGAGCCATCACAAGTTGAAAAGAAATGACAGTGACAGCAGTCAGAGCTTCCCTATGTGAGAAGGTTGGTTTAATTTTGAAGGGAAAAGCAAACCAGGAAAGGCTCAGTGCATTTTATGTTATCAGCAGATCAAATCAAAGACTGAAACCTACAGGAGAAAATGCCAAAGAGACCGTCAGGAAGACTTTTCAGAATGATTGATTAGTTTCTCTTTGATTCTGCAGTGGGAATGCACTTTGAAAAATCTAGACAAACCAGACTTTTCTGGTCTTCTTCGTAACAACATAACCAGTTGGCTTGTGAGTGTAAAATGTTATCATGAAAGTAAATTTCAATAAAGTTTGCTGTAGCTTAACATGTTCTGTTCTTTACTCTCCTCCTCTTTCAGCGACTCGGCCATGGAGAGCTCCGTTGAGGTTCCCAAGATTAGCAGCACATCAAATCCCAGGCCAGCCCTGGCCCCCAAACCGGCGCTCGTTCCCAAGCCCTTCTCTTTGCAGAGGAACACCACCATCCGCTCCATTCACGCCCCAAAGACGTCCACCGCTTCTTCGAAAACCCAAAAATCAGAGGGTACAGGTGTCTCCAAACCGACTTTGACCACTATTGCTCAGAAACCGTCTCAACCAAATCCCACCTCAAATTCCAAACCAGACTCTCAAAGTGTGGTCACCAAAAGTCAACCAAAGCCAGCTGAAGCTGGTGAACCAGGTCCGCAAAAAGAGGAAACTCTTTCAAAAGATTCTAGTGTATTAAAATCAGCCTCACAAACCAGTCCACCTACAGAGACAGCGAAATACGAGCCTGTCCAGAAAAATGATGTTGTCCAAACAAACCACAATGCTTCTGGGGAGCCAGAGTTAGTTGCAGTTAACTCAGAGCAGAAAGACGGAATAAAGAAGGAAGATGAAACCCAGGCTTCTGTGGTCCAAATGCTGGAACACTCAGGCAGCGACGGTTCCTCTTCAGCTGATGAAACCTTTCATTGGGGTGGTGCTAGGAAGCGTTTGTCCACGAAGCTCACCTCAAAGTTTGAGTCAGGTGGCCTGCCTCTGCCCCCGCAGCCTACTACAGCCGTCTCTACAGCCAACACCAAAGGCGATTCAAATAAGTCAGCGTCGGCTGCTCCAGAGCAGGAGCAGGCAGTACCAGAGCCTTCAAACATAGAGAGTGATGAAAGTGAACTGAAAGAGGATTACAGTGGAAGAAACAGTATAAAACGCAGAATTAGTCAACTGTTTGACTCGAGGTCGAGACCCGAGGTCATGCCGAAAAGAGAGGAGCCAGAAATTTTAGATGGTATAGGAGGGGTGAAGGAGCGCATCAAAAACTGGGCAGTAGAAACAAGTTCTGAGGGTCCAAAAACAGAGAAGAAGCCTCAGGCTGCATCCACGGCACACTCCAAGAGGTAAGTAAGTCTGTGCTGTTTGTGTTTGGTGACAGGATTAGACATGAATAAAAGGAAATTAACATTCATTTGTAAGTGCGGCTTCAGAGCTAAAGCCCGTCTTCGCTGATCAGGTGTAGATGATTTATGATTAGTAAACTTTAACCTTAAATGTGATTTTATTTGATGCTTTTTGGGGGCTTTCCTTTCAACAGGAAATGTATAATGGATAAAACTAATTCCTCTTAGGTTTTATTTTTTTATCTTGGCGGCTTGGAGTTGAGAACATATACAGGGGTTTCTTATTTAGGCATTGCAAATAGAAGTCGATAGAATGCATCTTTAGTGTGAGTGATGGCAGCTTCTAGTTTCTGTGAGCGGTTGTAGCAAGAGTGCAAGTCTAGAACTGTTGAGGAAGGAAAGTTTGAGTGTTGTCTTCGTTCTCCTCCGTGTTCAGTGTGTTTAGACAGTAATCTGGGCGTGGTAAATGAAAAATGCTGCTGCAGTATCAACACTGTGGCCAGATTTATGTCCTCAAATAGCCAAGGTTAGATAAGTGAGCAAACTAGGCTACTTCAGTGTGTGAATTTTGAGATTAGAAGTCCAGCTGTCTGCACGTTGCTTTGCGTATTTTTTCCTCATCAGGTATTTAGTCACTCCCAGGTAGTTTAATTTATTTGCCCTAATAAGATTAGATATCTATAGCAGTATATATTAAATACTCAGACTTGTGCTGGTGTTCCGGCGACAATAGATTTTAATGGAATTTTAATTGTGTTTCTTACAGTATTAAAAATCACATTCATTGTTTTGAGACTTCTCACTGTCAGTAGTTTTCAGTGGAACTACTACTGCATGTACTGAAGATAGGGCTGGGCGATATATCGAGTTTTTAAAAACTATCGATATTTTTTCATACGCAATATAAGATGAGACAATATCGTTTATATCGATATAATCTATGTCTGTTACAATGATACTTGTAGATCCACCAGTTCATCTTTCTCTTGTCTCTTCACACTGCCCCGCCTCTCTCCGCTTCACCCGTAAATCCTGCAGGAAGCGACAGCATAACAGTGTTGCCAACTTAGTGAAGTTGTCGCTGGATTTAGCGGCTTTTCAGACCCCCTGGCAACTTTTATGCCAAAAAGTGTCTAGCGACAAAATTAGCGACTTTTTCTGGTGAGGTCCACGACTTTTGGAGAGTTTTGGAAACCTGAAATCTTCTGGTGTCGCCGTGTTTTGTGTACATACAGCCTTCGTAGTGCGTCCGTTCGTACGCTTTGGCATCGCCTGGACCCCCAAAGAGTACCGCATACCGCAACTCCATAGCAGAAGTTGGTTTGTACCGTAATCCATGTGACCTTAGTAGCGGAAGTAGGTCTTTTTCGTGTGCTTGCAGACGCCGCATTGAGCGGGTGGGCCCTTTGCTGTGATACATCAGCGCATATGGATTAACTGAGCTGGCTGTTGATTCAGTAGTGGTGTGCAATACTGCAAGATTTGGTATCCATTGACACCAAGTAAATACAGGGCCAGTATCGCCAATACTGATACAGATACTGATACTTTTTAATAATTATGAAGAATTTTCATGAAGTTTAAGTGTTTTGTGATTTTTTTTTCTTTACTTTGCATCATTAATTAGTTAAAAGCCAGAATAGAATTGGGCAAAGTTTATAGAAAAGACTTTATCAAAATAAAAGTTTTTATTCTGAAACAATAGAACAGCAACAAAACAATTTTCCCCATACATTGTGATGTCTGGATTTTTTTCTTAAATAAAGTGTACAAAATGATCATTCAATAACAAACTAAAATGTTTTTCAGGTAGAGTGTTTAGACAGTATAATACAAAAATGTAATAAAAAATATCCCTTCATTCAATAATTTTCTGGATTTTTTTCTTAAATAAACAAGCTGTACAAAATTATCACTCCACAACATTATAAAACATTTACGCTTCCGGCCCCGCCCCCATACTTCGGCCCCGCCTCCACACTTCCGGCCTTCGATTTAATGTAAAAAATATAAGACAATTTGGCCCTTTAAGTTGCTTTTTTGACATTTCGATAACTCCTCTTAATTGGAGGGGAAAGCAAAATATCAAAAAAGTAACTTAAAGGGCCAAATTGTCTTATATTTTTTACATCAAATCGCAGGACCGGAAGTAGGGGGCGGGGCCGGAAGTGGCTCGCGGGCCGGGAGTGCTGACAAATTTCTTTTTTTTGCCCCAAGTGAAATGTGTTACATGTCACGTGACAGTATAATGTCAAAACACTTCAGGGAGGGGTGGAGCAAAGTGTGCCTGTTCTGTGCTGTGAAAGGAGTTTCACTTAAACAGTCAGCTCGCATCTTTGATGAAACTGCAGCACTGCATACAGGAGAGAAACTGAAGCTAAAGTATCGATCTTATTACACTAGTATTGATCAATATCAATGTTGGTATCGATGTTATCGATATTTGAATTGATCCACCCACCACTATGATTCAGTCTGTCACAGTACTGGATGTACAGGAGTACACACAGGAAGAAGCACTTTCCAGTGAAGTAGTCTTCACTGCAGACTGGCTTTTTAAAGAATAAGTCATCCTTTTGCTATTTTTGCTCTTTACATTTTAATAGCAGAGTCTTTTTTTATAGAGGAAAAAAGCATTAATTTATTTGAGGAGCATTATTATTTAAATATGCAATAGTTGATTTTTGAGCAATTTCTCATGTACATCTACAGATGAATGTTATTTAAAAAAATGCCCGTGTGACTTTTGGTCCATATCGCCCAGCCCTAACTGAAGATATATTATCAACTCTGAAATACTTCTGACAGCGTGTAAATGACACAATGACTATTTGAATGACTAGACACTAAAGTAGATAAGTAAAAACATGGTTTTTAACTGGGTGAAGACCTTTTAAAGCAGTACCTGGAAATGCTCACAATTTCCAGGCAATTTATGCTAACACTGACAGCTGGATTAGATAAATACCACTCTATGCCCCAAAGCTGGATATCATAAATATGCCACATGCTTCCTGGATTCTTGTGAGGTTGCCAGCAAACCAGTGAAGACTTGGGGAAGTCACTGGTCTGAACAAGAAATTGATCCAAGAAATTGCTCCTTGGAAAACTTTTAAACTTGTCAACATTAAAGCTGAGTTTTTGTGTCCATTAAAAGTGAGGTGCAAAGTGTTATTTTACGGATGTTCAGGGTGGTAATTGGCCGTTACTTCAGTGCTACACTAAGCTCAACATCTGCTTTGTATTTAATGTACAGGCAGCTTTACGCACAGGGTGGTGTCAGTCCTCTGATGTAGCTCTAGTTCTAGTTGTTGTCTGTTATTTTAATGCTAAACTCTAGAAGCAACCTACTGAAGTTTTTTCATTTGTGTTTGTAGGAACAATTGTTCAAAATGAATAACTGTGATTGTTATCTTTTCCACAGCTTTGAGCCTGCAACTTCTCCAACAGCAGTGAAAATACCCCAAACCTCATTTCTAAAACCTTCTACCCAAGAACTGTCGCCCAGTCCGACTATGGACCTGCCTTCAAAGGTCTCACCTGCTGAAGAACTAACAAAGCTCCCAATAAAAACATTAAAAAATGCTCATAGTGAAGAGAAGTCATTGGAAAGTGCAGCAAAGACACCAGAAGAGCAAAACAAATCACCAGAGAGTGACCTCCAATTGTGCAGCCCTATTCCGATTGAGGACATACCAAAGAAGAACATTGTCAAACGTCGCTCTGTTCGCTTTGGTACTGTGCAGAGCGATGATGGTAGTCCTCCGCTGATCCTAGGCTCAGATTCTGATTCTGACAGTGAAGAAGAAGAAGAAGAAGAAGAAGAAGAGGGTCCTGGAGATACTCCTGAGGAGGATGTCCCCGTTACAGTGCCGGTCTATAAAAGAGTAGGAATTCTTCAGAAAAATTATGAGGAGAGTCAAAGGCAAGAAGAAGAAAGACTGAAACATCTGGAATTTGAAGAACGACGCCAAGCAGAGGAGAAAGAAGAAGCTAAACTCATGTTAGAAAAGGAGCAGAAAAGAGATGAAGAAGAGAGAGAAAAAGAAAAGGCAAGAAAGAGGGAAGAGCCCAGGCTTAAAGAAGTGGAGAGGGCAAAACAGAAAGAAGAGCAAATTAAACAAGAGAAGGAGGAAAGGGAAAAGGAGAGGCTTAAGGAAGAGGAGAGAAGGGAAGAAGAAAGAAAGAGACAGATTGAGAAAGAAAAAATAGAGATGGAGAGAAAAATGCAGCAGGAAAAAGAGGAAGAGATGGAGAGGCTGAGGTTATTAGAGAAACAGAGAGAAGAGGAGAAAAGGGAAGAGGAAAGAAAGAGACAGATTGAGAAAGAAAGAATAGAGATGGAGAGAAAAATGCAACGGGAAAAAGAGGAAGAAATGGAGAGGCTCAGGCAGTTAGAAAAACAGAGAGAAGAGGAGAGAAGGGAAGCGGAAAGAAAAAAACAGATTGAGAAAGAAAGAATAGAGATGGAGAGAAAAATGCAGCGAGAAAAAGAGGAAGAGATGGCGAGGATGAGGCTATTAGAGAAACAGAGAGAAGAGGAGAGAAGGGAAGAGGAAAGAAAGAGACAGATTGAGAAAGAAAGAATAGAGATGGAGAGAAAAATGCAGCGAGAAAAAGAGGAAGAGATGGAGAGGCTGAGGCTATTAGAGAAACAGAGAGAAGAGGAGAGAAGGGAAGAGGAAAGAAAGAGACAGATTGAGAAAGAAAGAATAGAGATGGAGAGAAAAATGCAGCGAGAAAAAGAGGAAGAGATGGAGAGGCTGAGGCTATTAGAGAAACAGAGAGAAGAGGAGAGAAGGGAAGAGGAAAGAAAGAGACAGATTGAGAAAGAAAGAATAGAGATGGAGAGAAAAATGCAGCGAGAAAAAGAGGAAGAGATGGAGAGGCTGAGGCTATTAGAGAAACAGAGAGAAGAGGAGAGAAGGGAAGAGGAAAGAAAGAGACAGATTGAGAAAGAAAAAATAGAGATGGAGAGAAAAATGCAGCAGGAAAAGGAAAAGAGATGGAGAGGCTGAGGCTATTAGAGAAACAGAGAGAAGAGGAGAGAAGGGAAGAGGAAAGAAAGAGACAGATTGAGAAAGAAAGAATAGAGATGGAGAGAAAAATGCAACGGGAAAAAGAGGAAGAGATGGAGAGGCTGATACAGTTAGAAAAACAGAGAGATGAGGAGACGAGACAGATTGAGAGAGAAAGACTAAGTCGGAAGTCAGAATCACCGTATCCCTTCTCACCAAATAACTATGAGTCCACAGACATTGACATTGTTTATGATGACTACTCGGTCAAACAGCCTCTGCTCGACGTAGAATTTGATGATTTTTCAGTCAAACCAGTGAGAATGACCTCAGTGCCTAAAATAGAAACTAGTCCGGTTCTCCGAACTAGCTGGGTTGACTTTATGGACAAAGAAGAAGTGGAGGAGCTGGTGTCCCTGGATGTCAAAACTGAGGAGGACAAGGTGGAAAAACCAGCCCAGCATGTGAATGCACCTGCCCTGGAAGAGAGAGAAGAGGTGAAGGAAACAAAAGATGAGCCAGAAGAGGAACAGGTCGTCTCTCTAGAGGTGGAGGAAGAGGAGAAGGAGACAGATACAGAGCTTGTGTCTGAGGTGAAACAAGAAGACAAGCAAGAGGTCAGTCCCATTTGGTTAGGTTGCGACTTGATTATTTCTGTCGTGGTTGATTAGATTTTGTTTTATGGACCTCACTGTGGTTATATGAAAGCTTCAGAACAGAAACAGGGGTGTGCACCGCTAGTAAATGTGGTTATTTTGCCACTGAATCATATCAGCCTGGCAACCATACACACCTCACCTGCACCAGCACATAACTTGCCATTCCTGTAACACAAGGAGAGAAATACCTTGTCATACTTGCTTCAGCATGGTTAAGTCACTGCTTAAGAACTCATGACTATCTACATTCGTTTGTGTGAGTGTACTTGTGTTATTCATGTTAACACAACTGGGGAGCCTCCTTCTTTTTAACTATAAAAAGCAAGACTCCGAATGTGACCTCATAAAGTAAGGCTGGGTTCAGAATACGATGAGGATAAGTCTCCAGGAAATTAATGCAAGCCAAATTTACTCAAGTTAAAAGTCACGTTTTCTGAGTGGAGGTGTGACCTGAAATCCAACTTCACACTTCTCAGTAGCACCATCTTCTCCCTTTGAAGTGATTACTTCTTATATCACAGTGAGATACATCAAAGAAGTTAGGGTGAGGTTAGCCATGAATGTGCATTGTTCAGGTTTGTGCTCTCAGATGACTGCCAATCATTGTGGTAAGTGTGAGATTAAAAAAAGTGCAATGACACAGCAAAGTTATGCGGGCAGGAAGCAAGATTATGACTTCCTGTTTGTCTTTTCCAGTGACTGTCCGCCTTCTCTGTCTTCTGTTTTCATTTTGTACTTAAAAAACTTATTTTAAAAAAAAATTCCTTTTTAAGTAGAGGCATTACAAGCATTTTAAAGAAGCATTTTACATAAATATGAGTAAATATGAGCATGTGAAGTGTTTGAATCACACTCTGGCTAAAGCAAGTGGACAGCAGGTTTCTGAGTCTGTGCCATGGGACTATAACCACACAGACAACGTCTTTCCGTTTGACATCTCTTGTAGTATGATTACCAAATTGTAGGCAAATTTGGCTAGTAGTGGAGAGGTAAATTTATACAATTATGTAATATGAAGTGCTATCTAAAAGTGTGGTTCAGCATTTTGGAAACCAAAACATTTATATTCTGTTTTTCAGAGAGTTTCATGAGGAAATGAATGCTGCAGTCACGTCTGTAGTATGCATAATGGCATCAGTTATCAATTAGCATAGCTTAACACAAGAGCTGGAAACAGCTGCCCTGGCTTTGTACAGAAATAACTAAACTACCAACCAGTATCTTTAATAGCCACAAGTTCAAAAGTCTATGTCTCTCTTTGGATAGACTTTTTTTTGCAGTCATAGCAAGGCTGAGTTATTAATAGATTTGGTATTGATCTTATCTAACCCTCAGCATGAAAATGGTTAATCTGCAAAATGCAGATAAAACACAAAAAAAAGTTTATTTTTTGTTTTGGTTCACATTCAGAGTGACACTGAAATTGCAGTACAGCTGCAGTGTGAACTTGATCACTATACACTTTGACGGAAGTAACCCATTCAGCTGGGCTGAGCGTTGCAGGAAAATGTTACCTCTGTATCAGCCCTTATGCCAGGTAATACAACCCTGTGTTCCAAAACTGTTTCGATGCTTTTGAAAAATATGTGCTCATTTTGAACTTGATGACAGAAACCTAAAAAAAGAAGTGGGCACAGCAGCAAAACATGTGCCATAAGTTTTCATTTCACAAGATGCGTGATGTTTTCTAAGGCTTACGGGTCTGTGCTGCAATTTAGCACTCACTATGGGAGTGCCTTGGTGAAATAAGGTATAAGGTCATATGCACGAATACATAACATCACAGATTCACAGACTGTGTGCGGATGCTAAATATCAAATTTTGATTGGTCAGACCACAAACAGTTCTTCACTTCTTTTTAGTCCATGAGTGGTGAGTTTGCTGAACGCAGCGACAATCTGTGTTCACTGACAATTATTTTCAGGTCTGCTGCTAAATTCATGCTGTGTTTTTCACTGTTGTCTCGTGTGAGCAACTCTTAATAGTGTTGTGCAATTTTATGTTGAGAAATATTAATCTCACATTGCTGAACTGTCCCCTTGTTAGTGGTGAAGCCCTGCCTGAAACGGTCAGTTTGCCTTAGATGGGCTTTTTATGCCCATTTATGTTACTGATAACATTAACAAGTGGTGTTTTCAGCACTACAATCCTTTTTTTTAAATGCTTTTGTTGACTTTCGTTTCAATCTTGTTTAAAAGCTGTTGCTGATAATGTGTTAAAAATGAGCATACATTTTACCCAGAAGAAAAATTTCTGGTTCAGCCTTTCATATGTTGCCTTTGTATGACTATTTATTTAAATATAACTTTAAATGTTTCTGTTTCTATGAACATATTAGTTAGTGTCCCAACTTATTTTTTGGTACTGCTGTTGTAGGTGGCGGGGCAAATAGATAACAAAAGTGAATGGATGTTAAATTTTGGCACAGAAATAAATATTTAAAAAAAAATTCAAGCTGAGCAGAGCTCTTCGCACCTCAGCAGAACAGGACTGCCAGAGATATGACACTGAAGATAGATAGGCTCACTGCCTGTTTGAACATGCAACATTTTTGCAGACTTAAGGAAAACACTATCCCTGGATTGTGAGTGAGTGTTTGTGTTTGCTGCGTCAGTGCTGTAGCAAGCAAACTCTAACATACATAACCTGTGATATATTGGGCAATGTAAGCAACCTCCTGGCTGCGGTAAAGGCTATATTATTTGTTGCTTTGCTTGTCCCGTCTGTGTGAGTAGATTCTTGTTTGCACCACTGTGTGGCGCTGCTGCTCTTTGACATTGCACTTCCTTACCGTGCACTGCAGAAATGACAAACTTTATCTAATTTAGGGTACCTTACACTCTCATATCAAGACCACTGTAACACTGAACTGTGCGATAATGTCAAAATGAAATCGACAAAAGCTTTTCATTTAACAAAGCAGATTGAAGGAAATGTTTACTAGGTAAACACAAGGTGTGCAGCCAACCGTGCACCCTCATTCAGGCTTCTGACTAAAAGAAAGGCAGACATATGATGCTGGGATCTGATAGCAAGAAGAGCCTAGGTGCTATGTGGTCAGCATGCCTTCTTTTGGATCTGTCCAGCAGAGCAGAATGTAAGAATGACCATACATGGTGCCCATGTCTGCTCTCATTCTCTGTCTCTGTCTCTCAATCTCTCCACCCTGTTTTGAGAGAGTGCCTCACACCCCCACCCCCTCTCCTGCACACACAAACACACATGCACACATTCTCTGGCACAAATACACACAAAAAGAGGATGGGCTAACCAACAGGGAAGAAAGTTCACATCTACTGTCTATTATTTTTACTAGGTATTCCTCACCCTTTTTTCAGTAGTCTTTGTGATTTCTCCTGCTTCATTTGCCTTTTTCTGTCACAAAGACCTGGTTCATTCATTGCCCGCATTTACCTACGGGAAGAGAGCAGCGGAGGGAGGTACAGAAAGCACCTTGGCCCAGCTGGCCGCACCTTTCCTACTTCCCTTGGGGATTTTCCACATCCGAGCATAGACCTCCGCACTGTGTTGACGTGCTCTGAAATCACTCAGGTCTGACGGAGATAAAGGGTTGCCTCTCTGTACTTGCCTTTGGATGTTTGGAGTGTCAGATGTTTCCCATGTGATTTTTTTTTCGTTCTTTTTCTCTTTTTTTGGTGAACTGGAATGTACGTGGTTAGGTTTTAGTCAAAGAGATAAAGGAGTGCACATAAAAAGATGTAAATTTTCAACTTTAGACTGAAACCTTCTTAGCACCTTTTGCTTCCAAAGCGATGATAAAGGGGAGTTTTTGATGGGGGGCTTCAGCCAGTTTGTCTTTTAAATGGATGCTAACTTGATGATGGGAAGATCTTTCTTTGGGATGCCGCTGTTTCACATCCATCATAGTTAATGTGGCAGTGGAATAGTGTCGTCACAGTGCAAACACATGGCTGGCCGGACTATTTACTTCTTTACTGACAGCAAATAATTGACTATTACAAGAAGTTAGAGTGAGCCGAAGCATGAAAATATGTAGAGAGATAAAGTATTCCTTTCAAATGAAAGATGGACTATCTTTTGTCTTCTGTGATGTCAGAAAGCTTCTTTCTACAAACTTGTCCTGTGCATACCTTCTGCTTGCTTAAAATGTCAACTGAAAGCTGGATCACAGACCCAGCTTTCTGACTCACCCACAAAATCCTATCATCTCTAACAAAGCTAAACCTCAGTTTCTCTGGTGACCCAGTTCCCATGGTGATCTTACCGTCAGTACAGCCAGCTGTGTGAGCTTTTCAAGCATGCAGTACTTTGGCGGAAAACTGTCGGCCGCCCAGCTCCAGGTGGCAGGCTGGGTGGGCAGCCTACGACGGTCCTTGCAAGGGGCTCTGGAGCTCGTGTGGGGCCAGGAGAAGCAGGCGGAGGATGACGATGATAAAGAAGAAGAGGAAGACGAGGAAGGTAGAAATGAGGGAGGGAAGATTTCAGAGAGCCATGTCACCACTCCGTAGCTTTGCCAGACGTAGCAGGAGATCCCTGCATCGCTTCTCCGTCAGAAGTCGTCAGACTTTCCAGAGGAGAGCCACTGAAGCCTGTTCTGTAAGACCTGATATACTAACCCAGTAAAATGTACAGTTAGAGTAACTATTTTTAAAGGCTTTGCGATTTCATTTCCATTCTTATTAGGTGCAATGATCAAAGTATAGCAAACACAGCAGCTTTTAGGGAGAGTTTTTGTCAAAGAATGCTACAAAGCTCCCATGTAAGTCATTACCCAGTCCAATATTTCCATGGCCCACGGGTTAAAGATAACCATGCAAATCTAAATAGGGAGTGCAGCACGCAGTGACTGTTTCAGGAAGGACAGAGCTATCTGATGAAGTTTTCTGCTTGTATTTTTTTTTTTTAGCAGTGTGCAGCCATGCCCTTTCCCTCTCTGTCTGTGGTGTGTGTCAGAGATAAAGCACTGGACAATAACAAAGTGTGACACATTCAGACAAGGTTTATCTAACTGTTGTTGTTTGTGTGTCACCTCCATATCTGCAGCTGACTTTTGTTTGAGCTGGCTGCCTTTGGCTCATTGCCGGCTTCTTAGCTAATGCCGTTATCCCATTTGTTTTCCTTCCATTGTATGCCATTACGTCTCACTACATTATATTATAATATTAGATTCTACTGGAAGTCCTCTCAGGTTTTTGGCACCAAGAACATTTTGTATAGTATTGCTATATTTAAGTATATATTATGTATATTTCTCAGTGCCTTTATCATACATGTGGGTGTACAGGAGAAACATATGCTGAAGAAAAAAGTCTCAAGTTTTTATTTCCCCTTAATTTGATGATCTATCACTTTGATTCATTGGCAGGGATGTTTTGTTGACAGTCCTTCATAGTTGTCCTGAACTGGATTGTTGATCATCCTCAGTTGGTTGTGCTTGTAGCATCTTTTAGGCTTTTATTCTCTCCACTTAGCTGCAAACAAATTACCCTACACATTCCACTGACTGTGACAAAAAATGTTATGCAGGTAAACTATAATAAAGCAGACTCTGTCTTAACTTGTACAGCACATCCTCCGCCTTCAGTAGCACATGCTGTACTAACAAACAGAGGTTGAGCTTTTAGCCTTTATGGTAGGTATGGACTCTGCTTAGAAGGCCTAATCCCAAATGTTCAAATGTTACTAGTTGGGACTGAATAAAGCTCATGTATTTTTATATTAGCAGTGGATCCAGTGGAATATGTAGCTCATTAGCTGTGTTTCCCCCTAAAGTCTGCACAACTTTTCCACTGGCCCGGGAAGAACTTGATGTTCCTTCAGACCTTTTTTGTCTCATTTTGTTGCACGCAGTCTAAAATAATCCTGTTAACGATACAAAAGTGAGTCAAAAAGCAGCATCTGTTTCACTACATCACTTTTCATCTAGCAACACAAATTTATGTTAGGAGGGACTTTTTCTTTGTGGAAAAGCATGTTTAAAAAATTGGAAAATCCTGGGAAGGACACTAGCAAGCTTGACCAGCAGAATTTTTTGTGTGTGTGTGCGGGACAATCTCTCTGCCTGGTTCATACAGTGCAAACCCAGGTAGAGAAACAGCTGCTTTAGGGAAAAAGGGCCCTCAATTTTAGCTATTACAGGGCAGATATGGTATCATTTCTTGATATCTCAGGGTCTCCTGTTCCCCACATTTCTATGGCACATAATGAAAACCTGAAAAACTGAATCTGGATTAATTTAACCCTCTGAGATCTAAATCATCATCGGTGCTAATCGTAAACCTAACCCTATGTTTTGCAGAAAGAGGAAAGAGTTTTTGGTGTCAGTTAGAATAATCATTGTCTTTGTCTGCCAATACTTTGGAGAACAATTTATTAAAAATAAAAATTACAAATTCTGATTGTCTAAGGTTAGACTTGGGGTTAATATGACATTTAATTGGAGAATATATCTTCTGCTCTCGAAAATTTCTCTTGTGTGTTGGTAGAGAGCAAAAGAGAGAGAGAAGGAAAAGGAGTATTGGATACTTTTCCAGCTCACAGATGTGTCTTTGATTTCTCTGCAATTGTTCCAGTATGTTTGCTCAAATTGTAAAATGTTTCCAATATCTAATATTTGTTGAAAACTCCTTCAGCTTATGGTCACAGGAGGACTTTTTTGGCATTTGAAGTGAAGCCTGCAGTTTCATCTATTTTTTTTTTTCAATTTCTAAAACCCCTCCATACTGTAGTGGTTTACACATTTGCTTAGCAAGCGAAAGGTTGCTGGTCCAATTCCGTCCAGAGACATAAATCCCCTTTAGGGTTGCATCAGGAAGAATATCCAGTGTAAAAATCTGCCAGTCAACTATGCAGAGCTGCCTGTTGTGGTGACAAGGGAGCAGGCAAAAGTAACTTCCTTGTTCTTTTTTTGTAATCAAAAATAAAAGTGGACTGGCTGCTTCAGTTCAGTCCTCATTGACACTTTAACTGTTGCATACATCTGATTCAGCCAAACAGGAATAACAGCATATTTGGAAAAGAATTTTGTTTCTTTTTGAACTCAGCAGAATCTATTTCCTGGGAGGCATTAGTTCACGTTGAAACATTAAAGCTTAGTGATTGAGAGCTGCAACTTTGTGGTAAAGGTAGTGCAGATGCAGGATAAATGCATTGCTCCACAAAAACAAGCAGACTTTGTTTGTTCTCTGCATCTGAACATGGACTGTGGTTATAGGAAAATCACTATAAGCCTATTCATTTGTGCTGTGATGCTGGCAGATAACAGGCATTGTGCAAATGAAGCTACCCTGAGAGTCCTGAGTAATAAATGGCCTCACAAAGGAGACGAGATGTTTACTCAACTGTTGTCTCGTATCCAGGTGACAGTATCTGGCCATACAGCACTGGGATGTGCCTCTCAACAAAATATGAAGTGAGCTTAAAGGAATGTTTGCAAGGAAGCGCACAGTAGTTCCTTTTGTTTGGTATGTGTTTATGTGCGTCTGTGTACGCTTGTGTGTGCGTGCATGTAGTCCGTGTGGGTGTGACATCATCAAGCGTGTTCGGTTTGTGCTCTGTCGAGGCATCTAGGGTGTGTGTGCCAGTGTGATGCGGATGCAGTGTACATGCCCGCGGTGTGGTCATCGAGGACAGCCCAGCCTCTGTGAGCACCGGCTCATTAAAAGACGCATGCTTCGGCTGGTCTTTCCTCTTTGTGTAGTTGGCGATTTTGGCTCAGCACACAGTTTGGTTTCTCCCTGTTTCAACTCCACAATTTAAAGTTTTAATACGCAAATTTACAGAACATAGAGTAGCAGCAATAC
>JAMQGT020008017.1:0-23913 GCA_024447675.2 Pterophyllum scalare
AGCATAATTTAGAGGTCTTCGTTACAGTTCCTTGTTATTTAAAAGACTGTAATATAGTTTAAGCAGGAGAACCTAACTTTCTATATCTACCTGTGTAGCTCATCTCCTGTTTCACTGTTAGCAGGATTAGGAAACAGGACAAATTTTCACTTGGGCACACTTCCTGCAGAAAGGTGTGATGGAAATTTGGAGGCTGATAGAGCTCAGGGGAAATTTTCAGGGTGCACAACATACATGCAAACACAGAATGTCTAAACAGTTCCATCTGCTACACCCTCCCACCCCCCACCCTCCATCCCTTCTACTGCTGCTGCTGCTGCTGCTGCTACAAGTCCACATCTACCATTCTCTCAACATCATATCAGACATGGGATACAACCCCTTCTAATGAGCTTGCACATGCTGCACCATGGACTGCTTGCTCACACCAACCATCCACAGCTTTGATCTGACATCAGTTTTGATAGTCGGTGTCATGCCTGCCTGCCCTGAATACTATTTCTTGAAGAGGCCGCTTTAGTGGTTATCGAATCAAGTAAAGGCAATGATTTTTTTAGGCATCAATGTTTGATGAGACGCTCTGCCCTGGGGCTTAATGCGTAACTTGAGTAATTCACTAACTCCAAACAACAACACCTAAGTGCAAATCTCACACTGCTTAATGAGTGCTGCTTAGAGGTTTGAAGATGATATAAAATCAATGTGTGTATACCCTACGCATTTTCAGATGTGATTCAGTGTGAAATAACGCTCCAACAGGTGTCAGGTGTGGGAGAAATATGGTAATTGGAAAAACTGTACAAGTACATGAACAGTCATGCCACGGCTGCTCAGGCATATGCTGTGATTTATTATCTCATTCACCTCCTTTCTCTAGAGAAAGAGAACAGATAAAATCCTGGCGCATCATTGGTCAGATGCAGCACCATGACTGTTCCTGTCATGCTCACAGTAACCTTTTCTTGCTACATCATCTCTGCACAGGCTCACACACCATGGCAACAAAGCTCTTTTAAGTGCTTGGCAACGGCCTCTAAAACATACAATCCTACATCTTAACTTGACCTGACAGTGTCCCCTGATGGCCTTTGCTTTGGTCATAGCCACTGTTCCTGCAAAGAGGTCAGGGCTGTCCACCTCAAGTCCATGTCCCATGTTAGGGCACATGAATCATTGTGTCCTCGAAAGTGCTGCCGTCGCTGCTGTTGCTCTGAGGATGACGATTCATTTGAGATATCATCTGTGCCACTGGTTGCACAACCAGAGACGGAAATGTGTGCTCCTTGTTAAGCGTGTTTATGGGAGAGGGAGAACAAATTCAGACAGACAGACATGCGAAAGAGGTGGGCAGACTGATCCACCACACATGAAAACCATTCATGACTGTGCATGCCAAGTGTCGCTGCTCAACAGATTATAGCCTTAATGGTGACATCCAAAAATTTATCTGGCCTAATGTAAGATACTTGCCAGGTCCACCATTTGAATTATAACTAACAAATTATCTGCAGTTGAAAGGATTGAAGACAAATCTATCAGGTTCCATTGTAATAATCCATGAATACCTCCCTCCTAAATTTAGTCTGCTCACCGACCACCATGAGTGATGGATTGGATGAGAAAAGGGGCTGTGCATGATTGGCTACACACGCGATTTGCTGTATAACCTCGGGGTTGCGAGAAGCATTTGGAGCCCCTCATTCAAACGTGACATTCAGACCTGCTTTGTCAGCCTCTCCCGAGTTGATGTTGCGTTTCTTTCATTAAGACCTTGTGCATTTAAAGGGGATATAATAGGCGATTTATAGGAAACCACTTTTGTTTTAACAAGGTCATTATCACATTTGGAATAAATTGCATACACTCACCATACACTCCCTGACAACGGATGCCGTCCACGACCAGCGCCAGCAGCCCCAAAACACAGATAATTAGATCCATCCTTTCACGTTAATCTCTGCATATCCAGCTCTCAAAAGCGAGAAGTCCTTTCCGGGGCGGTGTGGCTGAGGTGCATAGACACGGCACTGCTCCGAGCCACACGTAGATTGATTTAGAGCCACTGTTCACTGTAAAGGTATGTATAGGCGCAGCGGGAGAGCAGAGTCAGGTAATGGTCGTTTTAATGTGGAGTGTCATGCAGTCAAAATGCGGAGCGCTCGCGGCGCGGAGACGCCAAGGAGGATGTGGAGAAGCAGACGGGCGCGGGGAGTGGGGCTGCAGAAAGCCCGGCCTTAGAACAAAATGCAACCTCTCCTCCACTGCAGGCAGGTGCGCTCCACGAATGCCGCGATTCCGTGGACTTTAGCAAAGACCCGTGGGGCACCAAACTGAGGGGACACGCAGGTTCTCTCGACTACAAGTGGACGGGGGCTCGGTACCCACGAACATAGCTCCTCAATTCCAGCTGTGGTCACGGCTCCCTCCGCGGATGCTGCTGCTGCTGCTGCTGCGGTGACTGCAAGCTGTCAAACGAAAGCATCTCGTCCGCTTTATAAAACACCTTCTCAAATTCTCTCAGTTTCCACCCTTTAAAGTCGGCAAGCAGCTGCTGTACAGTGGAGGCTCGTGCGCTCACGCAGTCACATCACGACTGCGCCCCGATGCCGCGCGCTCGACTCATCTCTCCCGGTGGCAAAGGCAAGGGGAGGGTCCAGCCCGGTCAGGAGCGGCGGATGGTTTATCTACAGCTCTCCGGCGATGCTTACTGTTGTCTAGGCGTTACGAGACCACTTTCTGGCGAATTCAGGCGACGGTGGGAACCGGATGTGCCCGCCGTGGTGCCAGTTGAGCAGCGGTCACGTTGCGCGATGCGTGCTACGGAGACAGAGTGGCACCGCAACCGGTCTGTAGCTACGTCAAGAGGTGCGTGGCTTCCAGGCGCTCATCTGTATGGGAGGCTTCGCTCAGCGTCAGGAAAGGCATGAGAGGCGCAGCTGCTGGATGCTGAGCGAGAGAGAGAGGGAGAGAGATGGAAGCATTGGAATTCAAGAGATCTAGCTTTGACAGACCTTTGCAATCACCACCCAAACACACAGTCTACACTGCTGTCTGCTCATGTTTCACCATGCCTCCTTTATCAGACAGGGTGGATGAGATGCTGTCTGTCATGTAGCATTCATCTGCTACAGGAAATTCCTTTCTCCCGAAATAGTGGGATGTCTGTGTTAGTCTGGGGTACCCAGCTCTTGCTGCTGCTGCTACTGCTGCCACAGGCCTGAATATTTTCGAGAACTTTTTGTGGCAATAGATAACTTTTTAAGTTTTAAAGAGGTTGGGGTATGTGGTTCCCAAATAGGGTCCCAGTAGACCCTGGGGGAGGGAGGGGAGGGTCCTGTATGCAGTTCCCGGGGGGGGGGGGTGGCAAAATGTGAAAATCCTTTTTCGGTTATATTCTATTACAGCAATTAAAAGTTTTCCTGTTAAAGAAAGTGTAAAAAGAAAAGAAAAAAAAGACCTGTCATGACCATGGGTTTCACTTTCACCATTGTCGTATAGGAGTAGCCATAAAGACCATTTCAAAGAAACGGAAGCATTATACTGTGAATGAGCCCACTTTATTGTTTTTCCTGTTAAGTGTTAGTGGTAATATCAAGAGCATGCAGAGACTAAAAGCTGTTTCCTAGCAACACAATTTCAATTAAATGGTTTTAATTAGTGTAATATTTTCCACAGTGGAGAAGTAAACGGTATACTTTTTGGACCAGTGGTTAAAGGCGGAGGCTCAACAGTGTGATCCCTGATCAAATAGGCATGGGGCCATGAACCAAAACGCTGGGAGGTTTCTCTCTAATTTATGGTAATTATTAATCAACTTAATTTGAGGCTTTTTGAATGAAGTTATTGTTTCATATATATAAGCAAACCTGATTTTTGGATATTTTTTTTACCCAAGTTAAAGTAGACAGAATCCAGTTTGTTTTGACAAGTGATTCATCTGAATAAAAGAGTAAAGGCTTTGTTTGTAGCAAATTTATCAACAATAATATGTTTCACTTGTCGAGACAGAAAAATTCCATTTGAAGCAAAAAGAGTCTCCTCAGAGGGCCTGGTCTTTATAGACAGCTGGAGCAGCAGCAGTGGGTAGTTTGGCTCCCTCTTCAGGAATTAAAGACATCTAGAACCAAGCAGTCAGTAAGGGTTATACACACTGAATGACTAAGCCCAAATTCTGATTTCACATGATTTTTTCCCCCTCGCTTCATTGATAGTCAGCTGAGCTGTCAATATCTTATTATAAGATAAGGCCTTGACAATAAACAGTGACAACGATCAGCTCTTTGGCTTTAATATTAGATATAAGCCATTCGACAATTTAAAATTTTGCAATCGAAGTGATTAATCTCATCTATCCCTTTTACTCTGTCACTAGTTTGATGCCAAAAGTGATGTTTCAGATCTTATTTTCTTCCAGTGGCTGATTTCAATTTATTTCATTCTGAGCTGAAATTGAGAGATCAGTGAGGTTTATTATAACTTCAGGACATCAAACCGTCTCTTGATTTCTATATTTCTCTGTTTGTAAAATTATATGCATGTCTAATTTGGTAAGGTGTAATAAAAGTAGTCCTTTCATTCCCATATACTTAGATTAAAATTTAACAATTCTTTTAAAAGTGAGTTTTCTCTGTTTGTTTGATTTGTTTTGTTTAGGGTTTTTTTTGTTTTGTTTTACAAACAGCTTGAAGCAAATGGAGTAGTTTGATTTATATTAACTGTCACTATTTGTAATAATTCTGCAGATGATTTGACATTGGATTTACAGTAGATCAATTCACTGACAGAACTGCTGAAAATGTTTAAGGGGAAGAATATTAAGGTTGTCGGGACTGCTCGGAAACTGTTAAGCAGGCTGGACTTGAATATGAATCAGCTGAATGTCCTGACGAGTATAAAAAATGAGGTATTTTGTCATATGGTGGTGTGTGTGCTTTGTCGCTTACCCTCCATCTGCTAGCTGCTAATCATTCTGTTTATTACTGTACCTTTGCATCACCCATCCAATATGGACGAGAGTGGGCAACCACTAGGGAAGCTTAGACTTTAACTCCCCATCTGTCTATTGTGGATAAGTCTGCACTCAGCCCCCCTGTGCCCACCACCCCCTCACTGTCTTCTTCTTCCTTTGTGGAATATAATGCAACCTTTATACTCAAGATGTCTTATGCTACTACAGTGCACTGACATGGGAGGGAATGCAATTATGAAGCCCGTTGTGAGCAGAGTGTCTGCACGTGTAGCATCATAAAGGGGCTTATAAATATAATATCCACTCACTGCTATTGTATTTTTGGCTGTATGACATTTCACTAAATTTAGTCGGTCATTTTAGTGCATAAGGTGTTGGGTATGGTATGAAACAAGACAATTTGACATTTTGAGAAAGCCTCTGTGGGCTTTGTGTTCATTTTCAAACGCAGCAAATGTCTGGGTGACGTCACAGTAAAATGCAGGGCCAGGGTCGGCCAGAGAGAAATGTGTATCTGTGAATCCGTGAGAATAAACACTAGAGGGTTACGGCTTTGGTAGTCTGACAATATTCTGCTCTGGTTGGCATCACACATGAGCAAATCTGAAATGGAACAACATGTATTTTTCCATCTCACTGCCTTTAAAAGTCGTATCAGCCAGATACCTGTGGAAACAGTTCCACTAACTACTGTAAGTCAGTTCTCACTTCTTTTTTTGTTTTGTTTTGTTTCTGTCTGGTTCTATCCAGATGATATAGCTTCATTTAAATTGATGCATTACTGCTGGAATGTGCCTGTGTCTGGGCAAGGAAGATGCCATTTGACACAAACTGCAGGAAATAAAATAAGCCCGAGCATATAGATTCAAAATAGATTTAATGGCTGAATTAGCTGTGATTACTTTTTCCGTGAACCACCTGAAGAGTCATCCAAGTCACAAATACCAAGGGAGTATGGGATATACTTTACATTTTTGGCCAGCATTTAGAAATTGCCAATGCCTGACTCACAGCCAAGCCTGCATGCATAGTAACTCACAGACTCACAGGACACAACCAAGCATGCACACTGTGTGCCTCTTGATGAAGTTTTCACTTTGAAAATAGGTCCCCACAAGCTGTCAGAAAGATTTCTTCATAAGAGATGTAACTGACACGATTGCAAATGGCTTGGCTTTCCTGCGTCATGTCATATGTGCAAACGTACAGTGTGTCAGTGCCCTGCATGTTGTTTATAAACTGCAGCTGGAGGGAAAGTGAGAACAGGTAAAAATCATCCAGCAAGAGCACTACTTGCTTCTACGCTGCAGTTTCAAAGTATCCACAAGCCATGTGCAGCCCTCATTATGAAAAAAGGCTTTGATTAGTTAATGCAGAGCTGTGTTGATAAAGACGAAGACACCCCGGGCATCAGATAAAGTCCCCTCAGACTGATCGTGCATTGTTTATTTATCGTGCTTTTAACCAAACTGAAGAAATATATGAAGACAAAAGGGGGGAAAAAAATCACATTAAAAACACAGTCATGCTGCAGCGAATTACGTGTCAACTCATGGTTGCCGGTTGTCATAGTAACTCAACAGGCTTTCTGGCTTGGAAGTTTTTAAGGAGCTTAGCAGGCAGAAAATAGTGATGGTCAGAGCAAGTGATGGAAAGATTTAAGACAGTGCAAAGATAGAGTCAGCCTGTGACGCAGCCTGAATTAAGAGTTTACGAAAACAGCTGAAGAGCACTTGGCTAATGGCTTAATGGACATATTTGGGTTGCTTGTGGAAGAAATACATCCACCGTTGTCTGTGGCACTGCACATTCCCAACATATTGGATGAGAGAACCAGTGTGAGTCTTATTTATATTAGAAAAAAAGCCCAGAGACCACCTGTCACTGGGGTGCACACCTTAAGTATAGCCCACTAGAAGAAAATGAAATAGTACTTGCAGATTTAACTGCATTTATTGCTTAATTTATGTTTTAAAGCTAATGTTACATCAATAATGCAATATTTCTAACTATATTACAACAGAACATGGTTAAAATCTTTCAGCATATAGTTATAAGTCATTTAGTTGTATTGTAGGTTTGTTGGTTTCATGACCAAACATTTCCATTGCAGGAGGCTTTCCTTAAAAGGTTTGGGAACTGCTGCTCAAGGAAGGCAGTCCAGAAGTTTTGCTACATTAATGGGATCCGTACCACAGCTGTTCACAGTGCTTTTGCCTTCTGTTGCAATTAAAGGCGCTGCCCCCGTTTATATTCGGCGTCACGAAAACTGTCTTTCTGAGTGCAGTCTTTTAACATGAGCTAGCGTAGGCTCTTATGCTGAGAGGCAGGCCTTTGCCTGACTGTAAAAATAAAAGGCAGTTCTGACAGGCATAACGCGTGTTTCTATTCTACAAATGTTCCCTCAGACACCCACATTTTCCCTGGGTAGTGGCACTCGGTATTCACAGCAGCAGGAAGCCTGTCGGTGGTATTTACACACATAACTGGGGTGAAAAGAAATAGATTTCACAATCAGGTGCAGCAGTTCATAGCAGCTAGTATCAAGATGCCATCAGAATCCAGAAACCGGAGCCCTTTGTGATTGTCCCTGGTGAGATATCAGGTAGGTCCCAATAGAGAATGAATAGTCAGTTAATTCACTGAAGTGGTGTACGTTTACCTGCGCATTTAAAGCCATGTGAAACCTACCAGCACTGTATGAAATGTGTAGCACTCATAGCTGTAGCCCAGACATGTTGATAAGTCAGAAAGATTTTCAGCTGCCTTTCCCAAAAGACAGCCTTTTTTTTTTTTTAACGAGAGGCTTCAGTATTACAATATGATCAGACTAATCGATTTATTCATCTGTCTGTCTTGCGATTAAGGAAAGCTTTTATGTCTCCTCTAATTCAGCTATACTGCAGCTATCCATTTTAACACCAGAGAACTTCCTATTGGGCTATTGATCAGCTGTGCTCCCAAGGGATTCATTCAAACTCATCAGATTGATTGTGTCATGGCTGTTTTGGTGAGACAGCACAGCATTAACATGGCATGCTAATTAAGCTGTATAAACCTACTTTACTACTTGAACAGGTTGATACCAAATATCAGACAAAGATAATTGTTCATGATGCATTTGTAATCATTTATAACTCTTAAAACTGCTCAATAATCAGTTAGCCTGACAGAGATCTGATTTATACTGTATGAATTTTACTGGTTATATGTAGAAACTGGTAATATTTACCATTAAGATCAAATGTGTGCTGCACTTCCTGTTAAATCAGGAGCCTTTTTTGCAACTCTAAAAGCGCTTCTGTTCTTAAGAAAGCGGTCCTTAAGTCAGAACCACTTTAGAAGCATATCAGCACATGGTGAATGATCGAAAGAAGCTGCCAAGATTGCAGAAGTGCCATTTTATGTAATTAATGATGCTCCACATGTCTCGGTCAGGTCTTCCGTTGCTCCCTGTGTGATGTCTGGGATCCAGACCTGAATAGCCACTCAGACAGCAGGTGATTTCTCTGTCTTGTGGTAGGATCGTACCAGTCATGCCAACTGGTAACAGTTGAGCAGACAAACTAAAAGGGAATACTCAGGTTTGTAGTTTGCAGTCTCCTTTGTCTCCACCAAATGCAACAAACAACCGGCTGTATTTTGCTAGAGGCCCTAAGACTTGTGTGCGAATTGTGAGTGTTTAGCGTGCCTGTACATTTGGTCTCGTTGTTGTAAGTCTCAGTGTTGTAAATGGGCTTGTACATAGTGAATTGTAAATTTTTGTCACTGTACATATCGAGCACTACAGCAGTCACGTAGGAGTGAAAAAGCCATTTCTTTTTGACACCAGTTTTCTCTTGTTTTCAGTTAGCAGCATAGGTTAGATATTTGTCTTGTGTTTGACTTTTGTTTTTTGGTTCAGTAAGACTAGGGAAGAATATTTTGTTTATTATTGTGGCATTGCTCACATCCAAAGAGAATAAACTGCTGCTTCTGCTCTTTAGTCGTTCTGTGTTGCTGGCTTTTCTTGGTAGTGGTACAAAAAGTATGACTTTGTCCAACAAATTATAGACCTAAATGCACACATATTGCATTCACAGAGCTGACACATGCTGGCTTGCTGGCTCACACCAGATCATGATCTTCTGAATGTCATGTAAAGTAAAATTCTGTGTGAACAGTCTCGTCCTGAGGTGCGCAACTTAGGTGCACAACTTGATGAATGTTAAAAAAAAAAATATTCCACCCCACGTGCTGCCTCGGTTCAAAATTTAATCAGATAAGTTTGATTTTTGATGACATCTGTCACTAGAGAATATTTTTGATGACGACGCTAATAATAGTAATAATAATAATTTTAATGATGATGATAATAATAATAATAATAATAATAAAGAATTATATATATATTCATGATGAGAAAAAGACCTTGAGACAGAAAGCAACTTTCACTTTAAAGTGAGAAACTTTTTTGATGGTTCTCATGGAGGTGGTAACCCACTTTCATTTCCAGGGCTGTGCTAATCACAAATACCATGACCTAAGCAGGTACAATCAAGTCACAAATATAAACCTCCTCAACTGCATAGTAAATGTGACGGTTTAGTATGCAGTGCTACTTGTCGCAGTGTCTGAGAATGTAATTATCCCTGTGCAAAGAAGGTAAAGTGAAGCTTATGTTAGCCTCGGTGTCCTTGGCTACACCGAGCCAGAAACATAAATCTTCAGAACAGATCTCATTCTGGGTACATTCATTACACTACACATTGAACTCAACCGACAGTAAATTACATTATTATCTCCACTCAAAATTGCCGGTGGTGACAGAGAGGAAATGCTCATTCAAAAGTAAACTTCTGCATTTGGTTTGAATTTCAACAGACCTCAGATCAGTACTAAACCGTAAAGCAATCCGACCTTACCATTTTAAAAGCCCATTTGTAATCACTGTTTGTACCTGTGTGAGTGTACAAACAGACACAGATAATTGGGTGTTTCATGAGAAAGACGCTATTACGGTGTAATTATTTTCTTTATCTACAGCAGATCCTGTGCCTGATTCTGTGAGAGAGAGCCTCTTTGTGATTCTGAGCTCTTTCTGAAACCGTAGTAGGGCAATAGCAGAATGCGATGAAATATGGGTAAAGTAGTGTGTGTGAATGAAATACAAATGACGGTCCATTCAGCAGGACCGAGTTTGCCATAGATATACAACCAAATGAAAAAGAGCCACAATCACTTTAAGCTGAGTTTTGAGCAAACAAATTAATTATTTATGAACAATGAATATTGCATATTGCTCTCAAAATTGTTGTTGCCTCTCCTTCATAAGGCAGCAGATTTGATTTACACGGCTGGATTTTCACTTCCATGGAAGCTGAATTCTAATTACTTTTCTACATTGAGACATGGAGCACACAAGCCAACAAACATGCAGCTGATATTTGTTGCAGAGCACAATCAAAGTGTATAAATGATTTTAAAAAAAAAAACTACATAAAATTATTTGCATTTCATTTTCTTGACATGTAGCATATACTGGGAGCCTTCATAGAACGCTGAAAATCAGCACTTTATTTTTCTATCATCGGTGGACAATAAACAGTGTTCCTCTGGCTGCATCACATCATGTTGTGTCCCTTATTTTCACCCAACATTGCCTTCTGATGTGCCCACTTTAAAAAGTAATCGAGTGGTCAAACAAAGCTTGAAACAGCCGCTGTGTAACCATTGGCTTTTCTATTTTGCAGTATGGTTCAGATGTAGGGTAATAATGACTCTGCCATCTGCTCACTCGGTTGTCCTTTAAAACGTCTTCTTCTGCTTTTGGCTTGAAACCGAATCACGATTTCTGTTTTAAGCCTTGCGTTTCTACCGGCTGTGAATTTGCTCTGACTCCAGAAGTCACGCCTCATTACATCACGTCAACATATTAGCAGACTTCAGGTGCAGAAGCTGTTTTTACATGCTGTGAAACGGCTGAATTGGTTAAATGTATTTAGCATTCGGCTTTTTAAAATTCAAATTGCATTACTTTATATAGCATCAAGACTCATACAGTATAAATAGGCCTTTAATGTTTTATGTAGGAAATGTATTTTCTCTTACTTATTTACTTCTCCCTACCTGTGCAAAGTCATGATGGGAAGCAGCCTGCATGTGCATTTAACAAACGGCAGCGTCCACCCTGAGCAGGTGTAGATACACAGACAACCAAATTTATGATAACAGGCAACATAGAGTCACCACAGTTTAACCTCAGTATATCTTGTTGAGTTCATAGATCCACCAATTTTGACAAGATCCCCAACTCCACTAGTGGAAAGGCAGCCCCAAACCATGAAAGAGCCGCCACTGATGGCTGCAGACACTCACTGTTGTACCTCTCTCCTGAGGTCCTCCCTTACATATTGACAATGAACCAAAAATTTCAAATTTCGATTCATCACTCGATAAGACCTTTTGCCACCAATTTTCAGTCCAGTTCTTGTGTAATTTGGCATCCCTGCGCCTTTTCCCCCTGTTTCCCATCCTTAAGAAAGGCTTCTTGACACCCTCCCTTCCACTAAAACCAGTTCTGATGAGGCTCCAGATGCATCTCTCAGTTCCTGTGTCATGTCTTTGCTGGATTTTTTCCTACTTCTTAAAGACATGACTTTCAGATATGGTTCATCTGCTAGATAGTTTTAGGCCTGCCACTTCTTCATTTGTCCTCCACTTGTCCAGTTGACTCAAATTTTTAAGAACACAATGCACACCATCCAGAGACATGCCAGGTTTTCAGCTAATAGCTAAAAATATTATTTTATGCCAGTCAAACTGTCTTATCTTTGGCATTTTTCATAGATTCTGGAATTCATAGAAACTACAGGAACACAGACAAATTATATGTTAGATAGGCTGCTACTGACAAAGTGCCTGAAGATACAATAAGTAGAAAAGACACACACACACAAAAAACATTCCTCTGAAAATGGTCAAGCACAAGGACTGGACTGGACTGCAAATAAATGAAAAAGCAGCCCAAAGAGTCTAAAGAAAAACAATGAAAAACGTCAGAAAGCCTGAAGAACTACTGCTCAAGAGTTCAAAAAATTACAAGTCTGGCTTCGTAGAAACAAACTATAAAGAAATGAGGAGTGCCTCAAGACTTTTGCACGGCACTGTATACATTACTTTAACCAGAATACAAATCTAAAAATAATCACTCTTGCTTTTTTCTGCTCCATGCAAATCAAGGTCAGCCTTTCTCTAGTTCAGAGGGTTGGGATGGTCCTGAAGTTGTTTATAATAATCAGTGTCAAAAGAATGACATAACACGAATTAATGTACAACAAGTAATACAATTCACATCGCTCCCTCAGTCATAGACCCTCTTGCATTATGTGTATCACCAGAGGCTATTTTTCTTTTTGTTGTTGTTTACAAGACTGAGAGCAGCCACTGATTTCATGATAATTGTGCAACTTTAACTGTTCATTTCTAGGGCAGAGGACACAGACCAGGGATGTGCTCAGAAAATAAGACTGAGAGTGACTATTTCCTCTTCTTACTTCCATAATTGCACAATTGTAGTAAAGAGCAGTCTTTCAGTATCCAGCTATGACTCATCAACCATTTCCAGTTATGGAGAAATAGATAAGAATCTGAAGAAAATGCATCTTGGATGCATTTGCATTTATCTTTTTGCAATCAGATAGTTACGCAAGTGAAAATAGGATCTTTGGCTTGCATTGTTTGTGTAAATTTGTAAATGTGACTCCTTAACTGTTTTTGTTCACCCCAAACAGCCAATGTGTAAATATGCTAGCCACAAGCTAGCTAGAAAATGATGAACCCACCCACGGGTCATCTCGACTCTCATGTCTATAAAGAAGATTCATTAAAAAAAAAAAAAAAGCCCTGGGATGAACACATCTTTGCTCAAGCAGAAATATTTTTTCAAGGTGCACAGAGGCATCTTCACCTCAGTATGCACCGGCTTAGGGTGTTTGCATTTAATCATGCCCACTTGTGTTTTTCAGTTGCTTCTGATTAAACAGAAAAACAAAAATAAAAATTGTACGTTCCACTTCAAAATTAGCCTCACATTCTGTCCACGTGCTTAACATAGCTGATACTGTATTTGTAAGCATATATAAATTGATTTTCCCAGCCATGTGGGATCGGTGCATGAAATTGAAAGCCAAAACTGAAACTCTGACATACATTAGTTGATATGTTGAACACAGCAACAAGTGTAAGTGCCTCTCTTACACATTGACCGAATAAGAATAAGATTAAGAAGCAACACGGATCTGACAAACTTGGCCCCGAACACCACTGATCGTATTTTCTCCACTATGAGATCGGTGAAAAGGGAGCCCGCGTGTCCGAGTGGAACAGACCTGGTTGGATACGTCTTTGATTCCTGGAGCACGTGGAGACCTGTGTGTCTCTCGGCTCTGGTGGTCGAGGACATGGAAGACGTTTACATATTTGGCTTTTTGGTAACGGGATCTATTCTGTTTGGGCTTGGAGGATACCTGATTTACCAGGAAATTAAGAGAATCTGGGCAGCAGTCCAATATCTGCCAAGACTGCACAACCAGATGGATGGGCTGTGCAGAGCTGTACAGACTCAGACTCAGAGCCTGTTGGACCTGAGCCGCAAGCTGGATGCATAGTCCAGCTGAGAACGTGCTCGCAGGCGAAAGGGATCAGATCTGGAGATAAAGTTTGGTACGGCACAGCGAAGACGGTAATTGAACAATTTGGATTATTGGATTTACTGAATGGGTTCCCCAGTGAAACTAAAGGCTGTTGGAAAAATAACAAGCAGCCTGTTCAAAATAACATCTGCATTATCAGGTCCCTAGCTGGTCTTGTGGCTGGTAATCATATCTCTCTGGGACACTGTGTGACAGACGCTCTTCTTCCCCACAGCCCTCTTTGTGATTTGCGTGAGCTGGATCTGGCGTACCACGGCCGCTGATGAACATCTATCACTGTCAGCGAACTGTTTTGATAGGAGCTGGGATCTGGCTCCATGATACCCTAACTCTATCGTCTCTGTATGCACCCCCCCCCCCCGACCCTCCCTACCCAAACATATTGCTATCCCAGCTTTAAATGTGCAAATATGCTTTGCTAAAGGTGAATCAATTTTTTTAACCTAACCACCCTACTGTGTGCCTGTTTCCTTATTCCTGCGATTGATTGTGCCGGCTGCACCCATAGTGGCAGCGGTTGCAGACACCCATCTCCCCTATGTTAGTCTTGTTGGTTCTCCTCTTGGATGGCTGTTCTGAACGAATTCCGTTGTATGTATGATGATTAATTTCGTTGTATGTATAATGACAATAAAGTTCTATCCTATCCTATCCTATCCTATCCTATCCTATCCTATCCTAAACCTTTGGTGATATACACAATCCTGAGAGCAGAGTGCTTTAAAAATTATAGTTCATTTGAACCTGGTCCTGTGTGACATGTAAGTCCAGTGGGTTACCGACTTCATTTTATCTATCTTTTAGTCTTTACCTACCAAATCTGACTCTTCATTTTCTGTGATCACTTTAGTTCAGCAGCTGGTCATCAACTTTAACCACTGTTTAGTGTTGCTGTCATAGTCCTAGGTCTTTGACCCAGTGTTTGGAGTTTAATATATTTACTTTATCAAATTCTAATTTATGATTTTCTATGCTCTTATAATTATGTTTCCCAGGTCTTAAGTCTCTGTGTGGTTGTCTGTGTTTCATTACTTCCTGTTTTTATTTTGATAGTCCCTTGTTGCATGTGCTTATGTCCAGTTTTGCTTCCCCTTGTCTTGTCCTCAGCAATTATCCCCAGCTGTGTTCCCACTCTTGTTATCCTATGTTTGCATTTGTTGTCTGTGTTTTCCTGTCCTTCCTCACTGTGTTTCCTTGCTCTGTGTTTTTTAATGTTGTCTCCAAGTTTTGCATTCCCAACTCCAGCTAAGTCTCAGCTAATAAAGCTGTGTTTAAGTTGCTTTCTGTTCTCCAAGTCCTGCATTTGGGACCTACTTTGCCTACCAAACAGCCATACAGCTGTGACAGCCACATCAGGAAATAGAAAAACGAACTTTTAACATAACATATATTAATAAGAGCTGCGTTCCTTGTTGTGAATGAATAAAAAAAGTTGCTTCCCTTTCCAACCTCTCTCATTCTTTTTCTTTTACACAACTTATTCTAGGATCAGCAGAAAGTGCTATACGCTACCATACTAAGCCTGTCTTGACTTTGCACCAGTCGAACATTTATAGAGGAAAGCTGTAACAGTAGCAGCTAAAATTTCTCCAGGAACACACAGCCTGGGGGAATGATTGGTCTTGCTACGTGTCACGAAATTTTAGCAGTGAGATAGTACTTCTTTATGATGTGTAAAAGGATATGCATTTGGCCAGATTCTTTTGTTACATGCTTTGCGGAGTAAACCTTTGTTCTTTGCACATGTTGTCATCATGGATACTGCAATGTTCCGCAGTTCAGTGACACTCTTGGCCAAAGCCCTGTTGCATGAATTTCAATCAGTTGCAGCACATGAGTAAGAATAATTTCTGAACACAAATTATAATTGTAACTAATTATAACTAAGTATAATTTTACTTTCATGCTTTTATTTCTTTTGTCTTTCAAGAACTCTTCAACTCAACCTTTAAGGGTACTTTTGGGGGAACTGATATGAGCTGACTTTGATGTGCTTTGCCAACATTTCAAATTTTCATGATTTGATATGATGTTGTAAACGCCACAATAACAGAGTACTGGCTTTCCAAGGTTGTTAAAAACCTCATAACAGAGGATCACCTGTCAGACATCATCTGGAAATTTAAATCTTCACCTAAAGCAGCACTTGGGATGACACTGACTTTTAGTGCATAACTGATAATGAAAAGAAGCAATATTTAATTAAATGTGAAGCTCTGTCCATTCTACTCGTTTCCCTCCCAAAGTGCCATTTAGGCTCACTGAAGACTTACTGTAGTATGTACTGCAGCAGATGAATTTTCACTTCCCAGTAGATCTTGTGGGTTTGTATACATTAAATCATCACAGGAAAGCCATGATGAAATTGGATTTAATCTCTCTGATACGATAATGCAAATTGCATCTCAGATGAAGCTTGTATTGCTCTTCACATTGCTTCAGTTAGTTTGGATATATGCAGATGTACCACACAACATGGATGTTTTAAGTAGGTTACACTAAATTGTACATGGGAAGGTAGAAGATATCAGTCATTGCTTTCTTTGCTCTGTAAGTATGCACTTATTTCATATCATCCTTTATCACGTTTTCCGGCTGTCATTAAATTGCTGGGCAGGCATCCAACACTGTCGATTCACACATTGCTAATAGAGGTAAAATGAGAGCAGGCTCCAGGGGCTGTGAAAAGGGGATATAAATGCAAAAGTTTTTACAGTGTTAGATTTGGCAGTTTGACAGCCTGCACTATCATCAAGAGTAACTTCAAATAGTAATAGCTTTGATTTCTTTTAAAGCAGGAATTGCAAACAGGGAGATGTGTTCCTTCACTCCACTTTAAGCACTGTAGGAATAGCTAAGCAGAAGTCATGGAAATAAATGAATAGCAGCACATGATGGCATTACAATGCATTTTTTCCCCATGTAAACACTGTACATTGTACTATGTGTGCAGATGCTTGTGCAGACACTTGCTCAGCAGTGTAGTTTTCTCTAGTTCGTCAGTGTCAGTGAGGTCGGGAGGCTTGGTGTCTGGGGTATGTGCACTGACATGATGGGTATGTCTCCTGAGAGCAGAGCCAAGCAGAACTGTGATATGTGGAGGTGGGGGCCTAATTATTGTGTGATGCAGGTTCAATGTGCTTCTCTCAGCGCTGCTGACCGAACACTTCTAATGGGACGTGCAGGTGTGAAAGAACATGAGGAAAGTCAAGGAGTGCTGGTTAATAAATAGATAATTACATCAGTTCCCACTTCCTCTTCTCTATCTGATTAAAGCCTACTCAGGCAGGTCTTCATTAATGAGCAGAAGCAGCATTGTTCTCACTTTTGGACGATGACTGCATCGACATGTGAATGTGTTATACTCATAGAAGAACTCACTGATTGTTTAGTTGTTATCGTAAATAGTTCTCAAAATGGTGTCATGCTGGAGATGCTCGGGAATGTGAAAGCGACCCTGGATGAGAGAATGGGTGAAGGAGATGGCTTGCAATGAGTTACCCTCATCGTCTGCATACAAATCGGGCGAGGCGGCGATGAGAGACAGAGAGGACGACAACAGATTTAACATCTCAGTGAGCGGGTGAGGATCTTGCAAGCTGGCAGCTCCCATCTTCTCTCTCCCCCTTTTTACGTCCTGTATTCACTCAACCAGCCTCCCTGGTGATGATGGTAGCTGTGGTGGAGCAGTGGCAGCAGCAGGCCAGCTGGCGTCCCGTTGGAAAGGCAGGTTGGGAGGGCAGCCAGCACGAACTGTCAGAAGCCTGCCAGGGATGCCAAGGAGCCGGGCGCTTTCCCTTCTTCTCAGCAAGATGCTGTAACAGGGAAGACACACAGACACACATAGGAAAAAATATGTCAGAATACGATACATAAGACGATTTTTATTGATTACACTATATTTCCTTCTGTTTAAGCATCTTCACCATGTGTGCACTCTCAAGCCTAGGAGTCCCAGCAGGATTTTTAAACAATAGAAAAATGATTTTTTTTTTTAATTTCAGTAGCATGCAAATTTTTTTCTGTGATTTTCACATAGTTTTGCAAACTTGACTTCAGGGAGCTGTGAAAGTTTGCTGGTGACCCTTTGCAAGTCTACAGAATGGTAGCATGCAAAACAAAATCATTTTAATTGTGTTGCACAATCCAAACTGATGTGACCTTGACTTGTCAAGTAAACAGCAGTGTCATGGGGAAATGTGTGGCAGGTGAGGTTGGACCCAGAATGCAGGACTCATCGAGCAAAACTGAACTTAAATCTGGTTTTATTTGAGGAGTGACAAGAATAGCAAACAGAATATACTACAGCTGGTCAGGTGCCAGAACCTAACTATAAAACTAAGGAGCAGGGAGACACACAGCATGGGTAACACTGACGACAACAGGGAAAAACACAGACAATATATATATATATATATATATATATATATATATATATATATATATATATATATATATATATATATACACTCAGGAAATAATAAGGGAACAGGCAGCAGGTGGGGAAGCACAGCTGCAGGAAATCACAATAGACAAGACCAGGAAGTAAAACTAAACACAGAGCACAAGAGACAAAGACTGACAAAGTAAACAGACAAAACCGAGACCAAACCAAAACAAAGCAGTCCAGGGGGTCGCCCAGGCCAAGGGGCCCGACAGTGGAGACCAAGCAGTTCAGGGGGCCTCCTATGCCAAGGGACCAGGCCTAGGGGCAGAGGCTTACTGTGGAGATGAGGCAGATCAGGAAGCCAACTGGGGGCCGGTGGTGGAGGCTCTCTGGAGCCTTAGCAGGTAGCCGATGGGTCACCTCTGGTGGCCTGGCTGGTGGGCGATGTTGGATCCTTGGGGTCTGTCACAGGAAAGACTCGGGACACTCTGGAAACACAGGACACTTGGAAGACACGGAAGAACCGGGGTCCATCAGCTCCAGGCACTCTGGACACTCGGGTGGAGCGGACATCACACAGACCGCTGCACTAGCTCTGGTCTAAACAGGGTACTGAGGACAGGCATCAGTAGACGGCTGGGAAAAAAGTCTTTGACTGGAGCTCCATAACACGGGAAGCTCCCGATGCGCAGACTTGGGCTGCGGTGCAGGGTGTACAGCCATCTCCTGTGATACCTGGGGCTGCTTTCAGGAATGCTTGGGTGGCTCTGAAAGTGGTGCAGGTTGCTCGGATGGCCCTGAAGGCTGAAGAGACGGAGGTGCTGAAAGCTGAAAAGACAGAGGCGCTGCTGCAGGCGCTGAAGGCTGAAAAGATGGAGGCATTGCTGCAGGTGCTGAAGGCTGAAAAGATGGAGGCATTGCTGCAGGTGCTGAAGGATCTGAAGGCTCTGAAGATGCTGAAGGCTCTGAAGAAGTGGACTTGGATGCTGAAGACTGAGGAGAGGACAGTGTAGCAGATGCTGAAGGCTGAGGTGGTGCTGGGATAACAGCCATGACCTCTGACAACTGGAACCATTCTGCAGGGCACAAAGCCATCTCCACAGACAACTGAGGCTACTTACTAGGGCCCACTGCTGTTTCTGAGGCTGACGTCTTGGACAGGCCTTGGTCACCCCTACCCAAGGAACAGGTCCGGGTGCACAGGTGGGCGAGTCCTAGCCACCCCACCCAGGGAACAGATACAGATGCAGGAGCAGGTTTGGGTGCTGGCCACTCAGGCACAGGGGAAGCCTCAACAGGAACAACAGTTTCAGGGGGTGTCACACTCAGGTGCATAGCACACAGTCTCAGGTGGAGCTAATGCAATCCTTGAGGAAACAGCTGGGGAATAAAGGTGTAAAGTGTTCAAAGGAAGTCTCTTACCAGTCCATGCACCTGGAGAGGACAGCTTCCTTGTACTCCTCACAGGGACCAGTTAACCACTCATTACAAATAACACTCATGATGTGTATCATGTCCTTTCTAAACTCATCTCAGGGGTTACAGACAGCTAGGTCCCTGACAGAAAAACCGTTAGCTGTCTCAGAACTGGCAGACAGTGGAACATTACTATTATCACACAACTGAAACACAGTTTTAATGGACTCTGAATCAACAGCATAATTAACCATCTTAGGATTTTCTGGTGAGAAAACAAAACAAGAATCATCAGGAATTTCAGGTTCAAAACCTTAGTAAGGGGTGACATTATGGTTTGCGTCACATTAGAACTAGGAGAATTTATTATTTCAGGCGTGAAAGCATGGTGAGAAAAGTTCACGGAGGCCAGCTCGAAATATAGTTCAGATTTTTCATCGATTCAGAAAAACCGTTTTCGTAAGGGAGTGGCTAGAAACACTGAGTCTGTGGTGCTTTATGAACCAGGAGAAGGCCAGAGCAAGAAAGCTGAGTACTCACAGTGTAGGAAATGTCAAAAGGGCCAGCGGATGCGGACATGGGCAGGACAGATGGCTCAGGCTGACGCGTTGAGCACTGACAGCGACTGTCTAGCTCCCTTTGGAAGGAGGAGGTCGAGGAAACTGGCACTAGTTAAAGACTATATAGGAATGGTACTATAAATAGGAACAGTAAAGAATAAATAAAAATATAACTATAAAAAAATGAAAAAAAACCCAGAAAATAATAATAATAATAATATAGAAATAATATGTTTTATATACAGAATAAACTGTTTATGGCAGCAGCAGAAGACAGCAGGCAGTTTGTGCAATGAAGGAAACAACATTGCAATAAACAGCATTTGTGCAATGAGCAGGTAATGGGGGCGAGTGTGGGTTTATGTGGATAGTATGTATGAGTATGTATGTTTGTGTGTAAGTAAGGTGATGTGATGATATTTGAAGTCCAGACCAGTCAGATGTCCTCAGAATTTGTCGGGTGTTTGTGTCTGGGATGTGGGTGAGTTATACAGTCTTATTGCACTGGGCAGGAACAATTTCCTGTATTGTTCCTGTGAGCAGCGGGGTTTTAAGTATCTATTGCTGAATTTACTTTTATGATTGTCTACTGTGTTGTGAAGGGGGTAGGAGGCATTGCTCATGATGGCTATCATGTTGTCAGCATTCTGTCCTCAGCCACCACCTCCAGAGTGGCAAGCTTTGAGCCGACAGCAGACTCAGCCTTCCTGATGAGTTTGTTTTGTCTGTTTGCATACTTCGCCTTGGTGCCTGCACCCCAGCACACCCCAGCAAAAAAGATGGTGCTTGCCACAACAGACTCATGAGTCTACATGTAGACCCGAGTCTGCGGGTTCCATGTTATGGTCGTGTTGTTCTGTCATGGGGAGTGGCAGGCAAGGTTGGACCCAGAATACAGGACTCGTCGAGCAAAACTGAACTTAAATGTTTATCTGAGGAGTGACACAGCTATACTGGAGGTTGTGCCAGAACTAAATTGCAAAACTAAGGAGCAGGGAGACACACAGCGTGGGTAACACTGACGACAACATAACAAGGAACCAGGGAAAAACACAATATATACACAGGAAATAATGAGGGAACAGGCAACAGGTTGGGGAGCACAGCTGCAGGTAATCACAATAGACAAGACCAGGAAGTAAAACTAAACACAGTGATGAGATAAAGACTGACAAAGTAAAACAGGAAGCAAGTAAGCATGGGAACAAAGATGCAGGTTTGTCACAACACTGGGAATAAAACACATGAGACAAGAGAAATGACACAGAGGAACAAAGCAGACAGCAACTTTTATAGTTTCACTTTCTAATGCAATCTCTGTCATCCTTAATCTGATTTTAAATTAACTACTGTTAGCACTGCTGCCTCATATCAAGAAGGTCCTGGGTTCGAATCCAGTCTGGGGCCTTTTTGGGCAGAGTCTGTTCTCCCGTTAGCTGCATGGGTTCTCTCCGGGTACTCCAGCTTCCTCCCACAGCCTAAAAGCACACATGGACTTAGGTCAATTGGTGGTTCAATTCTGAACAGAACTTTCTTTTTGCATTTAAGTGAAACTTAGTGAGTGCAGAGGCCGCACAAAAGCACTGATTTTCACATCTGATTTTTTTTTTCTTTTTTATTAAAGGTTCTTTCATCAGTTTCAACTAATTATACCAAAATCTAGCAGGGCTTTTCAACCCTCATCTTTTGTTTTTGTTTTCCATCTTTTTGTTTACACAGATGCTCTTCCCCTGTCTTCCCAATCTGTCTGTCAGTCTGTATGCTGTTTGTCAGTCTGCCTATCTACACCCATCTCTCAGTCTTCCTCTCCACCCATTAACAGAGTTCTGTGTAGTGAGGCTCAGCGGACATTACATGCGCCATCTATTTGCCAGATGTTATTGCTTACACGGTGGCGATTTCATAAGGTGCTGTGACAATTTCATTAACTTGGGGGAAATCAGAGTCTCTTTCTCAGAGAAGGAGAAAATTCAGAGGCAAAGCAAGTTCGGGATCTGAAATGCTGCTGGATTAGTAAGATGGAGGAGGAATACATCACCAAGGAATTACTGAGCACAATAGACACGGCAGAACCATTCTCCTCAGTTTTAATGAGATATGCTCAGCTCATGGTACCTGCTCACCTGGGCTGTAGGTAAATGAAAACGCTCCGGTCTGGCATGCTGAATTGTTACTGACAAGAGCCTTGATCTGTTAGCGATGCGGCTGATTCTCCTATCTTCGCCGGTATGAATTTAAATTTTCAAATTGAGAGACATGGAATGATATCAGACATATCCCATTTCAGGAACATATTGTGCTCTGAGCGAAAGCTCACTGTAGGGCTTGCAGAGGAGGAAAATATGCAGGCTTGTGCTGGAGCTCCACAGTTGCATGGTTAATGGGGCTTCATTGAAAGCAGAAGATGAGGGGTGATAGGCCTCCCTGATCACATTAGTCACATATCGATTTTGCCCCTCTATCTGCTCAGTAAAGGTGAACACACAAGACATAATCCTGTTTGCAGCTCTATTCCAGACTACTCCCCCAGATGGAAAGGGATCTATGATAAGTTTTTGTATCTGTTTACATCTGAGGTGTTGCTGGAAGAGCTGCTTACAAGGTAAATTTACAATATACTGTTCTGTTCTCATAAAGATCAAAAATGAAAAAACAAAACAAAACTGTTGTCTCTGCATCTTTTTCACTTTTGAAGGCTATATCTTATCTATACACACACACATACAAATATACACACCGGAGTTATTACACACGGGCATACATACAGTAGCTGCTCCTGACTAGACTGTGTGATTTCTAAAACAGATGAAGAGATAAAGGGAAATCATCCAAAGGCATACCACTTAAACTCAGTGTCCAGTGATGCATAATTCATTGCTGATCAAATTTGACAATTTCTTATCTTCCTGTTTGGGGTTTGTTGTGGAACAATGCGGCATCTTTCAAGGCTGCATCGTCTCCGGCTGCGGCAAGAGTGCAAGGAGTCTAATTTCCATTTTTGCAGTCGTTCCACATTAGCATAGCGTCCTCCACGCAGTACTGGGTGAGTGGGTGGAGGGGGACAACTGGGGTCCTAATCAGATAGGATTAAAGACGAGAGTCCGCTGGAGCAGAACAGATTTAGGGAGAGACAGGGCGCGATAGGAAGGAGCAGAGAGGACTAGAAGAGGTGTGAAAAAAAAGGAAAAGAAGGAATAGTTTGACCATGAAACAGGAGTCTTCGACCTAGCACATAGTTTCTCTCCAGTACATCCAAAGCAATTATTAGATGGTATTTGATTCATGTCTTTTAAGTTTAGATTTTTCTTTATTGTTAACATAAGTGCTTCATGGCCACCCACCATGCTGGTTCACATCATCTCCGGAAACTCAAAGTATCTGGGAGGTTATTCTACTCACGTAATTTAACATAGTTGTTAGTACAATGTCATTTTGCCCTTGCAAGGTACATCAGCAAAATTGATGGTATTTCTCCTGCAACTGGAAAAAAAATGAATAGGCCATTTAGGTTGCAGTCATACAATGAAAATGTATTGTCAGACACAGATATTTTATAGCTTTCAAAGGCAATGTACTGTACAGAGGCAGACAGATGAGTTTTCACACTCAGCTTGACTGACTCAGACGCTTGCAATCATACAGGCCTGAAACAGGGCCCTCAAGATGAATAGCTCCCAATCTAACAGATAATTCAGTTTGGGGTTTTTTTTTTATCATTCTTATGTTACTGCTAATTCAGTTTGAATGTTGTTTCACAGCTCCTTCAATTTGCAAATTAAACTTGGGAAAGTGTGAGCACTCGTAACAATTATTCAGCACTGCTGACCTATTTGTTAATCAAGCTAACAAATAAAAATGAAGGAGTACACTAGCCCGAAATATACACCG